>JAUZNC010047091.1:0-16134 GCA_034780395.1 Vannuccia rotundouncinata | reverse complement strand
ATAAAGTGATCCTTAATCAAGTGCAGGAAATGTGGAAATAATTAGGTATTTGAAATTTTGTTTAAAAATATCAATTATTTTAGTTTTAATAATTCCTTTTTAAGATTTCAATAAAGAAATTGAAATAACTCGACACTAAAAGTAAAAACAAGTACAATTTAAAACTGAAAATATTTTATCTGTATATACGTCAATATATTGTGAAATTATTATTTTTATTAAATAAATAAATAAATATTAATTTTGGCATTATATGTCCAAACCTAAAATAAGGAACATCTCAAACAATTCAACAAAATTATTTTTCATTCATGGGATTAAAAGGAAATTTTATAATGAATAATTTTGATCCATCAGTACTTAGAATTTCAGTACAGTTTCTTCATTTTGTGCCAATTAAACATGAATATATTTCTTGGTGCAACACAATTAATATGAAAAAAACCGTTGCTACTTTTATAGACTGTAAAAAAGAAATAAATACTAGTGGGCATATAATTTTATATATGTTCAGAAATCCTTAGGATGCAAAATTTTAATATTTATGTTTGTATATTAATATTGCAATCACTTTTTTAAAATCTCGACATGAAAAATATTTAAAAAAAATAGATTATAAAAAATATGTGGAGAATATTTATTGCGTCAAAAATCAATATATTATAAGTAAAAACATAAAAAATTAACTCGGTATGTCAAAATAGTTTCGTATATGTATGGCTAATTTTATGATTTTTTTGTTGAATTACAGTGTTATATACTCTATACCACAACGATTACTCTATCTATGAGTGCAGATTAATTTAACAAAGCTGTTTCTCATCTTCTTAATAAAAGGCAGTTGTGGGTGGTCGTTTCTATTGAATTTACATTCTATTGATCAGTTCTATTTGAGTCAGAAGATTCTATAAATAAAAATTTCAGTGCCACTTTAACAGTGTATTCAATTTTATAAATAAGTTATTTGTGGTTAAAATTAAACAAATCTTAATTTATAGATAATGGTTGTCACGAGTTGTTTCCTTTTTATCAATATGAGCCACAAAGCATGACCAAAATAATTAATCCAATACAATGAGAAATTTTGTCTTTCATAACAAAATAAATTAATCTGTCATTTGTGTCCTTATTGTATGACTCAATTTATAAAATTAAATATGATAAAAGTATGACGCATGACTAAAGAATTATAATGCAACTCCAAAAGTAGAGTTTAGTTTAGGCTTGACTTAAACCATGCACTAATCAAGAAAATAGTTTACTAAAATAAAAATCTTACGAAAAAAGCAATTTGGTAAAATAGAAAATAAAAAATAAATAATACAGAATTACTTGAAAAACGTAATACCATTCCGAGTACACATAATGGGACCACTGAAGATTTTTTGTGTGCTGATATGAGTCGATCTAATCTTTTTAAATAATAGTTTGAGTTGAGACTTCTCTGGTCAATCTTTTGCAACTGAAAAGTTTCTTCTAGAATAATTCGAAGTATTCATCTCTCGACAAATATGCGTTAAAGTGTTTATTGTTTGCTCGTCCACATTGACTAATAGTTATTAGTTCCTTTCGCATTACAAATGCAGAATGCAGTGTCTACCATTCCCATAAGTTTTAAGAAATTAATTGTCTAATAGTTATAACATAAATTGGCATGATTGGCCTGAAACACCCAGAAGTTCCCTGTTTCGAAACTATAGTATAGTAGCATAAGTACTCATGATTGTTAGTGACCAAAGAAATTATCATTGAAAATAATCGGCAGTGTTTTTATAAGGTATGTTTAGATAAGTTTATAAAATATTGATCTCTGTTTTAAAACGTTTACAAATTCATATATCAAACCTATACTCAAATTATAGACAAAAGAACACCCCCTTTTTACATATGACTATAAATTATTTTGACTATAATGAACACATCTGATTGGTTCAACCTGATTAGTTCAACTCAATCTGATTCTATAAAAACGAAGAAATGCAGATTTTATGTTCTCTCTGTCTTTCATTTTTACACTTATTTAGACTACCTATGGCAAAATTATGTGAATACAATGATAATTTTATCGTAAATTACGAATCGATCGAGGGAAAAAATTATGACATTGTTACATTCTTCAGTTTCATTCAAAGTCACTACTTGCAATTCGGTTCTGAAGAAGATCGTTTGGCAACATTTTCAAGATGGCCTCACACATCCCCTTCAGCTGAAGACATGAGTAAAGCCGGATTTTTTTTGGTAAATGATGGCAACGATACTGCTGAATGTTTTGCGTGTGGAAAAAAATTAACTGACTGGGAGCCTTCAGATATTGCTATGAACGAACATCAAAAGTTTTCTACAAATTGTTTGTTTGTAAAATTCAATCGATATTTGAATAAAGAAATGGGTGAACTTGAAGTGATTACATTTGCAAATAATGTCCGAGATCAATTAAAACCTGTACAACAACTATGTTCAGATGAAAATCCTGTCTTCAAGTTTGCATGTGGTTTAAATCATGACAAGGACGTCTTGACAACATTGATATTGAAAAAATATTTTGACATAGGATCTTCTGTGAAGGTATTTTGTCATTAGTCACAATGGTTAATGTTATTCAAGTAATAACATTATTTGAATAATAATAATTGCTTGTAGTAACTTTAATTTATTTAAAATATATTTTAGTTATTTTAAAATTATTTTCATTATTTTTTATCTGCTTCTATTCTATAAATCTAAGAAAAATTACATAAAAATAGGATATCCATAAATAGATTATAGATTCTTTAAACTCATAGAGATGATCTCTTTAGGGACCAGATTAAATCACAATTGATAAAAGTCATTGTTAAGTAAGGTGGAGCGCTTCGTAAAACTTTTCGTTGCTCCAGTATCATGGCCCTTGTCACAGATAACTTCTCTGAGTGTTTATTAACATAATGACGTTAAATATAAGTCAACACGAAAAAAAATTCTTTTTTAAATCCAGTTTTATTTTTTAATTTTAAATTATTCTAAGATACAGAGATGTTTCTATGGTTATGTAAGTAATTACTTCCTTTGTAAGTACTGATGTTGTTTCTTTATCAACTCATCAACTTGAGAACAAAGAAGACAATTGACGTGACAGAACATGAGACTAATGCATGACAGTGCACGTCCTTATGTTTCCCGTTCACCGTGGACTTTATGGCACAAAAGAACGTTCGTTTGTTTCACAAAGCTATGTAGTACTCTCCTGATTTGAACATGTGCAAACGGATGATATTTGCGATGCTGGAAATGAAAAGTAAATATATTGTATTATTGACTGGCGAAGTTTTGCAAACTTATTTAGATGAATCTTTGGGAATTTAGGACTAGAAACAATGCATAAAGAAGGAACAAAATTAATTGAACATTGTAGAAAAGTGATTGATGCAGGTGGTAATTATGTTTAAAATTTGTAATTGAACATTGTAATATGTTAATTATGTAAATGTAGGTACATTTTATATACTATAAAAATAAAACTGGATTTAATTTTTTTTTTTAATAAAACTGGTTTTAAAAACGATTTTTTTCGTGTTGACCTATACATCACTTGAATTATGTTCTATCGTTAATTCAACATAGTCGATATAATCGTTTTAATTTATAACTATCAACTATATCAATTATCTACTATTTTATTATTAAAATATGTTATATAAACTTTTATTTTTAAACAGGTTTATGAAACAAGGAGATCTTTAGTAGAGGATGGGCTGAAAGCAGTTTTGGATAAACCTCTTTTAGTTTACTTGAAAGGGATTCACGATTTGCTGATCAAATTGGTAAATGATTCAATCAAAATTCAACTTCGAACTGGAGAAAAAGTTCAAAAAGTTCAAAAAGAGAACCATGAAGAACCCAACAATCCAATAAAAAGACAAAGCGGAGTTGATTCTGATACAAATAAAGACTGTTCAACAATGAAACAAACAGAAGGCGAACGTCTCTACAATGACAACATGAGGCTGATAGCTCGAGGAGCTTGCAAAATTTGTTATAAACGACGAGCCAATCACGTGATCATGCCGTGTGCTCATTTGTCGTTGTGTGATGACTGCAGACCAGAAATAACTGAATGTCCTCTTTGCGGAACAAAGTCAAACCAAATCCTCAAGGTTTTTACATGTTAACAAATTTGTAGATTGACTAGTATTAGGTCGAAAGGTAGATAAAACTATGATCCCACAGTGACACAAGCTTTAAAAAATTGTGAATCTGTTCCGATTTTCTGTCGGCCCTTATGACTTCCATGACTTCCACCAGATGTTGAAGATGATCAACAAGATGCTGACGATGATCAACAAGATGCTGAGGATGATCAACGAGATGCTGACGATGATCAACAAGATGCTGACGATGATCAACAAGATGCTGACGATGATCAACGAGATGCTGACGATGATCAACAAGATGCTGAAGATGATCAACAAGATGCTGACGATGATCAACAAGATGCTGACGATGATCAACGAGATGCTGAAGATGATCAACAAGATGCTGAAGATGATCAACAAGATGCTGACGATGATCAACAAGATTCTGACGATGATCAACAAGATGCTGAAGATGATCAACAAGATGCTGACGATGATCAACAAGATTCTGACGATGATCAACGAGATGCTGACGATGATCAACAAGATGCTGAAGATGATCAACAAGATGCTGTCCACGAAGACTTATATGCCTCAACTTCAGAAGGTGATGTTTCTCAAACTTATAATACTGACGATCTCCTCTCTCACAATAATAATTTCATTAAACTATCTACATGTTGTAAATGTTTTTATTCAATTACTACCGCATTTACTTCACTTACTTGTATACATATTTAATCGTTGAATTATTTTCTCTTTTAATTCAATAGGCTATATTTGTATATTGTAAATAAATGTATATATTGTGTAATTAGAATTATTGTTACCAAAATTAATTCCGCTCAATAATGTATATATATATATATGTGAAGAAAAACAATTATAACAAATGTATTACTTAAAGATTTTGAGTACCCCTAATAAATGTATATTACCTATTTTATATATTTTTAATTATAATTATTATTATAAATTTTTATTTATTATATATAATTCTTTTATAAGGTAAACAAATAGTTGTGCAATTAAAAAATCGTGCCCACTTGCATTTTTGATGGGTTATTTATAACCAAAATATAAGGATATTTTTAACACAGTAGGAATGAGATAAAAAATATAAATAATTTAAGTGTAGTTGTCAATTTTGGTTGAGTTGATCGCATCGATGTTGTAAGTAATTTATTATATAAATAATCTTTTTTGAATTTATATTATTACCATATCAAGAATTTAAACGCTCATAAATATTTCGAAAACTGTTTTCAAAATAAAATAAAATTATCAAAATTTTTAATATTTTAATAATAATCGATAAATATGTAATTTAACTACACAAAGTTAAGTTCCTCACTATTTCAATTATATTTTTGAAGGAATTTTAGACAAATTTATTCAGTACCGAATATTGAACGAAAAATGAAAATATTTGAATATACTACGACCATTGTAACGCTTAGTGAAAGTTTGATGTCTCCGACTGCCTATGTAGAATAAAAATAATGTATTGCGTAATGAGAATGTTTAAAAAAATGTTAAAATCACGCATTGAAATGTTTTAATTAGATAATTGACTATAATTACAGATTAATAATCATAATTACCCTTAATAATAAATACAGATTTACGTAGACAAAGATTTTGTTAGCTACTTTTCACTCACTAATGCAATTGTAAACGCAACAACTGGGTCGTAATTGATCGCTCTGATCGACCTCCATTTTGGTTTGGTCAGGTTGGATGCGGTTTAAAATTAACCTGTTAACCGCTAAGTGCTATTATAGATGACAGGCTAATACCACAATAGTTTATTGCATCTGTTAGTTGGTTACCAGATTTAGGAATAAGAATTATATTTATTTCTGACTTCTGCTTAGGTTTCTCTTTGTTGATTAACAGTTTGTTAGCATAGTAAATTATTATATCGTCAATGTCACATCCTTTGAGAACTTCAGGGGAATTTTATCTGGGCTTGAAGCTTTTCTTCCTTGGGATTGAATAGATCCTTTCTACATTTATTTGCTCGAAATCTGTCATTATTTATTTTCTTCGGTTCCCTCAATTTCTAGTTCATTTCCTAGTAATTGACTGAAATGTTTGTAGCAATTTAGAATTTTCTCTTCTTTACTGTTTCCGACTAGAATACTATTCCTAATTGCTTTTATACCATTAATTTCATTTATGATTTTCCAACTTAGTCCATGTTTGGCTCTCGTATCAGCTTCTTAAACTTTTCTGATCATGCTATCTAATTCTTGTTCCATGACGTAATTGTCATAAGCTTTCTGTAAGTCATCTTTTTGTATTTTTAGATTTTGTGATTCGTTTCTAGATTATCTGTCTGAAACTTTGTGGAAGCCATTGGTACGTCATATCTTGAATTATTATCATGTGGAGTATTTGATAGTATCTATATATTTGTATTCTTTTTTGGGATAACAATTTCTGCTGTTTCTTCATTCACTTGAACCAATAGTTTGTATTTATTGGCTTCATCTTGTAATACTAAATATCAATTTCTATTATTGGTTGCGAATGCTTTATGAAGGAAATGAATAGTTACTAATTGACCTAAATAGTATCTTTTAAATTGTTTGATTCTTTTAATTCCCCGCAGTATAACATTTTTTAATAAGATTTATTATTTTAATTTTTTAGGAATTTTTTATTTCTTATTTACCGGTCAGTACTCAAAATTTTAACAAGCAGGTAACTAATTTTATTCATATTTAAGGCTTTTATGACTATTTTGCTGATTCAGTCTGATCAAAGTTTTGAAATGTTATATTCTGCCTCATATTTAAAAAGACCGGCCATGTTTGATAATTTTGTCTCCGATTTAGAAAATCTGCACAAGGTTTTACAGACTGTATTTTGTATTTCATAATTCTGCCATATATTTCAGATATAAATGTGTATGACATGAACCCAGCTGAATACTTTTAAATTTAGAAATCAATTTATTCTTTATAAAAATAGGACTGTATGTAGACATCCAGAAGCAGAGGTTTCAGCAGAGACCCTGGTGACTCCGGTGGTGCGACGGTTTTTTACTTATCGTAGAGTTGGTTTAAATCTTAAGGAGCTGTGATTGAATTTTGTTTTCTTGATAATTTGGAGGAATCTATCTATACGAGCCATTTGGTGCAAGAGAGTTACCAATTCAGGCACATTGACCTCAGCAATTTGCCGATATTTATCCTACATGACTTTAGGAGTAATTAAAAATTGTAGCAGTAGAAAAACCTTTGTTTCTGACAGGAGCCCTGGAGCGTTTCTTAAATTACGCCTCCCATATCTATAGGGAGCGTAATTTGATAGTTATATAGAAATGCCAGGCAACTTCGAAAGACGTTGAGCTCAATTTTCTTATTTTGTCAAAATTGCTTCCGGTTTAGGCCGAAGCGTATTAATTTTCTTTGTCGTATGATGTAGACATTTTAGCTTTTATTAGTATTTTAGAGCATCATATACCACCAAACTATAAGAGAAGTTTAATAACGCAATGAGTATATATAGATATTTAATTAGTTTTTCAGATTTTATTCGAATGGATACTCCATTTCTTGATCCATATATTTCTTGGTTCTGCGACATTGTAGCAGAGAATCATTTTATTAAACTTTTCAATTTTTACCTGTTGATATTGTTTCACCAACGACAAATGATATTTCACATCCTGAGGATGAAACTTCATTTTTTGTGTTCTTGAATCGTCTGTTGAGTTCCCGATGCGCCTGGTTTCCCTTCGTTAAGTCTGACTGCGAAGTATCGGTGTTGATGATGAGGCCGGAATGTTCGTTTTATAAGTTCTGAAGTGTCAGTATAGTCTATCAGACGCTATAGACAAAGTCGTTACAGATGAATTCTACTATAATTGAAAACAAATTAATTGACGAAGAAATTAAAAATATATAAAATCAATATTGTTGATGCTTTATATAAAGATTCTTTTTCTACTATCATATAGGTTTATGAAACGAACAGATCGTTGGTTGAAGATGGACTAAAAGCAATATTTGATAAATCGTATCTTTTAAGTTTAAATGGAATTCACAAAAAATTGAAATCATTCGCCAATCAACCTATTAGCGAACTGGGAAACGATTGTAACAGACTTTCAATCAAAACTGAAGAAAGCGATACGTGTCCAATAAAAAGATTGAAAATATCTGAAAACACAACAATATCAGTAAGTCGTCGCCTTTACGATGAAAACATGCGGTTGGTAGCTCGAGGAGCTTGCAAATTTGCTAAAACCTGCCGTGTGGACACTTGTCGTTATGTGATGACTGCAGACCAGATTTTAAACAATGCCCGCTTTGAGGTACTCTACCCAAGAAGATCATCAAGGTTTATACAGCCAGCCTAAGAATGTATTTCTAAGAAGGTATATCTTATCTGACAGGTCACCATTTTAAAATTTATTTAGTTTTATGATGTTACTATTCACACTATACGATTAGTTTTGGTGCTTTAAAAGTTTTCTCGTATTAAAAATAAACAAATATATTCAAAATGTATAATAAAAATAAAATGAAAAAACATTCTGTTTTTAATTAACCGTTAAAGGTAGTAATATATATTTTACAATACAATACAAACCAAATAAAATTGTATTTTACTGTAGAAGACACAAAATTGAAACTTTTCATTACTTAGTATTTTGTTTAGCTTCTATTGTGATATATATTAGTAGCGGTTAATTTTACACATAGATAGTTATATTTTACACATTTTATTTTATTATATTTTATATTTTTATTATTTGGCACTCTGACACTCCGCCATTTAAAATATTTCCTCGAACTATTTTATACGTAATATAATAAATAATAATATGTAATAAAATATAACATAATAATTTTATTGAATAATCTTCTCTTTGCCATAAATATTAAATATAAGCAAACTCTATTTAACTGTTTCAAACCACTTCATAGGATAATCAAACCTAGCCGATCTAATCCGTTGGCGTATTTATGTAGGTGTACATCATGCGATTGCCTCAAATAAGAAAAGGAAGCTCTCTATAGGGTGATTCAGAGTTCCAAATCAGACATAATAAACATGAATATGAACAGATTTCTATGAATAAATTGATAAGTTTCTTCTATGAATTTAAATTGTGAAATATGTATAAGATGCCTTATCGTTTTATTGAGAAGTTCTTGTTATATAGAAAACATTACATTTCCAAAAGATATTATTTATTAAATACATTACTTACATTATTTAAATTACTACATTAACATTAATTGTCATATAAATCTACTTGCTGTCCATAATCTTAATACATAAATGCTTTCTAATGTTCTCATCTTGATTAAATGCACTGCGAATGGCTTCATGTCGTCTATGTTCCTTGTCTTCAGTGCAACGATTATTACTTTTATTAGCCAACATAAAGCGTTGTCGTAAGACGTTAAATCTGAGCTACGAGCTGTTCAATGGGTCGGTCGATCCATGCTTGCGACAATCCATTTGTCCTGTAAAGTTTCTTCCAAAAACTGTTTGGTTGCTATATAGCTGTAAAGCTGGTAGGCGCATTTCGCCTTTATTATTCGGCTACAGAATTCTCTCTGTTTACAATATTTTCCTCTGAAAGGTAATCTGCACCCTTGTCTTTCTCAATGATTGATTTGAAACCAAGATCCTTCATTAATGTGCGCTGTAATGTGGTATACGGAATTTTGCTTAACTGATTCAACGACGATGTCATGTTCGTCACCCCTTTCGTTAGGCCGCCCGCTTCGCTTTTTGTCAAGAAAGGTTTTACCAGTGAAGAAATTTTATTCCCAGATCGCAATAACCAAGGTTCTTGGAGGCTCTACATTAAACTTGTCTCTTAACTTCTGTATCAAACTTCTAATTGCACCAATACTTTATCATATTAAGGATAATAACAAGCGCTTAAAATTTGGAATTCACTTTGATCATTCATTTCGCAAGCTAAACAAAAAAGCAACTCATTGATTTATTCATAGAAATCTGTACATCTCTAATTTCAAAAAAATCGTATCGTATCATACGGAAACAGCCCCTGTGTCTCTAATGAACAAGTGTATGGAGATGAGCATACAATTTATCCTTATAGTTATTATACACTCAACACTCTTCTTCCTTTTCTCTTTAGTTATAGATTGTTGGTTAATTGCACTAATCTATCTCTGCACGCATTGCCATTTCTGAATAACTCTATTTGTAATTATTAGTAACATCTTTACATGCTTAATAACTGCTTCATAGCATAGTTGTACTTGATAAAGCCTACGGGTGAAACTAGTACAATTATTATTAATATATAGACTCGTGTATTTTTTAATGTTTTATTGTAAGAAAGATTTATTCATTTATACATAATAGTGCAATGACGAGATTAATTACGTATTACTTGCTTGCTGACTTCCTTATAATTTGATTGCACTTTAATTTGTGAATGTATGAATAGTATCAGGGGTGCACAGGTTCCAGGATTTTCAAAATGATGGGGGGGGGGACGTGGGGGTTACTGTTACATAAAATTATAAAAGGGGGTCCGAAATTCCTGAAAATTTAAGGTATATATCAAAATGAGTTCGACAATAACTCTTAAATAGATATAACATTCCCTGAAATTACCGATTTTGTCCCATCGTTGTTATTGTATAGCTTCACAAAGTTTCCCGTTGCATCCACGTGAAAACGGACGGCTGGATCCCTCAATGATATTGATTGCTCTCTTAAAATATGTTATAAACGACGAGTCAATCATGTGATCCTGCCGTGTGTCGACATCTGTTGTTATGGTATGACTGCTTTGTTGTATATGTAGTGAACTATATTAGCCCAAGAAGGTCAATGACATAAAGGTTTAAACGATATTAACGTTAAAACTTATTTATTTTGTAGATTAAATATTTCATGCTTCTATGCAAATTTGTTAACTCATTTTATTCATTCGGAGAAGTATGTACAAAATATGTTATATCTACAACGAATACATGCGACCATTTCTTGTACAGTAAAGGTGCACAAAATTTCAACCAATCACAGTCTACTGATAATAAAAATAGATTCAAGTGCTTGGGGAGTGAACATTTTTCACTGTTACAAACGTAATCTCATAATTTGAATATTTTGGTTGATAAGGAGGGGGGGTCTGAACCTTAAAGGTCCATGTTCGCCAAGAAAGACAAAATGTAATTTGTCGATGGGCCCATAGATGTGCCTTTCATCAATATATTTTAAAATATAAAAGTATTAATAACCCCTATATGAAAACAACGTAGGTTAAGTGATAAATTGATAAATAAAAATAAATTAATTAATAATTTATCAAAATGAAAGTTCCATTCTAAATAAAATTGTTTAGATCGTATTATATATGCTATCTATTTAATATGTCTCATTATATTTATTATGCGTAGCATATATAGGCATAGCGCAAGAACGTAACGTATGAGAATTTTGACTTGACTTTTGTACGTGAGTAGTATGAGAGGAGTATATTCAAACCACCCTAGCTTGCTTCTGATTGGTCGAGAGGGTCACGTGACCCCCTCCCTCCTCCCCACCCCCTCCCCCATTTTTATATTATATAAAGAAGTCTGTAAGTTACAAATTTCATTCTCCTCTCTTACGAGCTAGCTGACGGTCGTATCTCGCTCTCTCTACTCCTGTATATTTCATTTTGGCTCTGTTTTCAAATCGGAACTCTAAACCACTAATTTGATCATCTCCGCTGAACTGTAAACCAAAAATGCCTGCTTGCTACTATGTAATCGAACCAGGTTACACTCCTGCCCTACCGTCTGTGAAGGTGGGTCCTCATCGAAGTGTCAAGATGGCGGAGCGAACACTCCATTTCGTCAACATAGGCACCCCTACAGGATCGGCCATATTGTTTAAGAGTCCGGTATTCAGAAGCATGAATGGATCATTGCGTACTGGAGAAGTTATCGGCTACCCTAACAACCCTGATCTTTCGAGTGAGGACCAACGTGCCCACTTGCGGGCCAATATCAATTGGATAGAGTCTGAGGTGCAATCGAAGATGCTGGATTATCTCGAGTCGGACAATGCTATTAAAAATGTACCCAAGACCTATCGAGACATCCTAATGACGAAGCCTGCGTTGCGTCCTACATTTCACCTTGCCAAGTATATCTACTAAGCCAATATGGCGAAGAACGTGACCGGATTTACTTGGGACGGAAAAGCTTCCCTTCAATTGGCGGACATGACGGGACCTGGCAAATATCAATTCATCATCAAATGCAATGGGATATACATTGGGTGCTCATGGCGATAGCGACTACATTGGCAGTTTAAACATGCGTGTGGTACAAATACGCTACGAGTCAGTCAATGTGAGCGGTATCTATGACGTTTGCATCATTTTGGGCGATAATTCAGATGAGGACAATATTACTTCATTAACGCCGGCGACGGTGACTTATTGAAACCAGAGAGTGTCAACCTCGTTGTTCACCACCAATCGGTCTTCTCAAATACCTCACTCACTCCGGCTTATTGTGAACCTTTCCTGTTTTGCGTAGTGTTAGACTGCAACAATTATTAACAAAACGACGAAATGTTTCTCTATTTTTTCCAAAGTACTTGCGAGTTTGTGTGTCAAGTTTTACTCTCTTATTTCCACGATTATCCTTCAACAAATTATACAATACTTTTCAATTGACGTGAACTCGCTTTTCGCACCAATTCTTTGCGTAGATGAGAATCACTATCTACTTGTATAAGCTTGTTGATAAATTGTATCATATCATTATTATAATAAGACTTCATGTTTATAGAAGGCTGTAACAATAACGGTGGTGATTTATATATGTTTCATAAAATTATGATACATGTTTATAGTCTCTCTCTCTATATCTCACACAAACATATCATTAGCGTTCAGAGGGTAGATATACACGATGTGGTTCCTCATTAGGCATAATACATGTTCTCACACGCATTTCTTCTGCCGTGTTTTGACCCAAGTCGAGAAATAGATATGAATTAGGATGTATATTCACTGCATCTTTATATGCGCCTGTTAAAAACTCTTTTTGACTTGAATACATTTGTCTTCCCAAGCATTCGATCTGACTAACATCTCGTGGCGACTTGAATAGTACAATATACTGGCAATTGAGTGAACGAGTACGTTTTTTTTACCGCCCACTATATATGTTTAGAGTAATTGAAAAAAAGTGCATGGCTTATGATGAACTAGACGAGTGAAAAGATTACTCACTACTTTCGAATTTTCAGCCTCTATCATCAAATCATCTAATACCACCATATAATTCGGTTGTATCATGTCGATGGTAGTGGGTAGACCCTCTTCATATAACTCAATAGCATTTTCCAAGTTTGTTGGTGGCAAATATTGATTCCCTGTAAACCAGTGCACTTTTTTCGGAGGTTATCAAACAATATTTCACGATTTGGCTCCACAACCAACATTGCAGACATGTGTTTCAATTGGGTGTTATGCATAATGATTCCTTCAAACAAATGGTTTGAAAATGTTCACTATAATTCATGTTTTTCGTGTTATTTCATGTTTATAATGTAGACTCGTATCTCTCTCTACAGTTTATTACCTTCTTCTCATTGGTCTTTTTCTTCTTCCCCTTTTCCTGATTGGTTAAGCAACTGATGTGAGCTGGTTAATATTGCCATCACTCCCGTTTGCTAGCTCATTCCCCATACATTGCTGTCTACATCAGGTCGTCTTTTTTCTTATCATCTCTCGCTCTATCTCTCTCTCACTGATATCATAGTAAGAGATAGTATTGCCAAGAGTTATTATGTATGCACTTAGTGCGATTTTTTTTGTTATGGTGCAAGCCACATTTTAAATGTCATCAAGGGGAGCAGTTTCACGTGTGTCTAAAATCGAAATGTGTACATCCTCCCACAACAAAGAATGCCTATGCGTCACAGGCACAATTTTAACTCAAACATCTGTCCTGTCGTCGCTATGTCATCACCACATCTGCAGGCCGAAGACAACAATGATCTCGCTTTGGACCCTTTAATTACATGCTCGACACCTTCCTTGATGATGAAAAATGATGATTAATATTCATATTTTCTGTATCATGCAACACCGATGTATCATTATAATATTAATGTTTTGTATATGTTATGTTACGAAGTCTTGTTATCATGTCTAAGTAGTAATTCCAAACTGTCATGCAGTGCACAGTGTTGGCCGGATATCTTTTTTGCAATAATAGTTGCACGACTACCTTTTAGGGGGGGGGGGTTAAAATATTTTCATAGTGGGCAGTACACAGTTTCGATTGTTTGTTTAGTGTAATAATGGGAACTTTTGTCGTTTCATGTTTACAGTAGTTAAATGGTAGTTTTCTTTAATACGTAGTTGCCAATTTGGGAGAGGGTGATTATGATAGTCGATAGTTGGGCATCCAGAGAGTTTTAATAATTTGTCATTATCGCTTGAAGTTGCAGTAAATCCATTATGTCTAATAACAATACTTGGCATCCAATAGTTTATAAAATCTCGTACTTCACGAAAAAGTGCCTCCTTTTTCTGATATCCATGGAGTTTGAGATATTTCAATTTTAGTCCGTGGCAATACTTTTTTGCAAAATTAAATTGCTGATAATTATCAGGTTGAGCATTAAACACGACTCTTCTAACCTGTCCGTTTTCATTTATAAATATTATAAAGGCCACTTCAATAGCATCATCATAATCACCCTCTATATCCATAAACATTAATCGAATTATGGCAGAATTTGACTCTGAACAATATCCATTGATACACGTTTTCATGTTGATTAGACGACAGACCCACTAGTTATGTCTAATATATGATATTTAAGTAAACACTTATTCACTCTTTTTCTAATAAGCGTTGTATAATTATTAAGAACTACATTCGCAAATATTTTGGACAAGTCTCCATCTTCCGAGTTTATAATATCAATTTTTGCATCTAAATTATTCATGACTTCAGACTCGCTCCAGATCAATTGTGTTTCATAAAACCATCCCATTAGCGCCATAACATGTTTAACCTCTTCCAAACTGGAGTAGCAGCGTTTGCTACGAAATTAAAGTTACTTCTCAGGACGGGCGGAGCAAATCTTGCTATTTTTCATTAACCAATCAAAACCTCTCAGTGTGTCTTACAGCTTCTTCCTATGAAAACTATTTTTAGAAACTCGTTCATTCTACGCAGAATTATATATAATATGAACTCCATTTGACCTAGCATATATATATATTAATTACAATTCAATATACCATGTTTTATATGAGATTATATGTTTACTGTATTTCATATAGGATATTCTTCAAAATTACTATAACTAGGCATACAATTATATAGGTAAAATGTATTATAACATTATATTATACTAAAATTTAAATATCTTTCTATTATAAAAAGTGAATATATATTATAAGTACATTTACTTAGCTATATTGTACATTCATATAATTGTTATACGTTTGCTATTTATTGGAATTTGTATTCTTATTGTCTACTAAATAGAAAATTTTATCAACAAATATAATATTTGTAGCGAAGGCTCTTAGAATAGTATACAAATATTTTATGTATATATAATATGTATATACAGATGTATGATTCAAATTTACCTGATCTCTCTCTATATATAAATAACATTTCGTTATGCAACTTATCTAAATAACAGCTGTATTTCCAGCTGTGTTGTGTTTATACAAAATTGTGATTGTCAGTTCAATGTTTCAATTTCAGAGACTGTCGACTTTTATGAACAATATTTTCGGAAAGTCTAACTGAAATAAACGTAAAATTTTGTAAAAATCGATATTTTTGCATTACTACAGGGTGTTGTTGTAAGAGCTCCGATGCATGAATGGTACTGGTATAAATGACATAAGTATATCTGTATAAGTGATAATCTGGCTTCGCACTTATAACACCAATCACTAGTATAACACAAAGGAAAATCAATCTAAGTTCTTGATGTTTGATTTGTTGAAATCCGATCATATATAATTTTGTTGTCA
>JAUZNC010047080.1:0-12431 GCA_034780395.1 Vannuccia rotundouncinata | reverse complement strand
TCATCAAGTGTCCTAGCTACGTAATAACCATAGTTACCACCGTTGTTCAGTGTTTGTAGTGCATAAAGGTAGAATTCACTTCACATTGTTATTGTTGCATGTTATGACGTCATCAAGTGTCCTAGCTACGTAATAACCATAGTTACCACCGTTGTTCAGTGTTTGTAGTGCATAAAGGTAGAATTCACTTCACATTGTTATTGTTGCATGTTATGACGTCATCGTGTGCCCTAGCTACGTAATAACCATAGTTACCACCGTTGTACAGTGTTTGTAGTGCATCTCCGTGTGTTGATACCCTCCAGGTAATTTTAATGTAAAATTTGGTGATTTTTGGTTGTTCTCTTTGTCTTAAAGAAGGTGATTACTGTTTTCATATATTGAACTTCTCTCTCTCTCTCTCTACTCTCTTTTAATAATGTTCCCTACAGACAACCAAGCAAGGAGGAAAACGCAAAGACAAGCCCCTGTTTCGTCGTAAGTCGGAACTCCCGCAAGACCAGACCACCATCCGCGCATTGGAGCAGCACAAATCGGTGAACGAGTTCCTGAAGACGCCGCCGGATCAGTGAAGAAGTACCCCGAAGAATCGAAGTTGACTGACTGAGTGGATGGATGTGTATACATAGTTTTACCTTGAATATTGCTTACAGTAGAGTGTACATTGTTTACAAATCGCATTTTGTTTTTATCTCCAGGGCTCCTCCGTAGATTGTAATTATTTGACCTCTTTTATTTTGATTATTTTGTTACTCTGGGATATGATCGCTTTGACACATTCAAGTTTAATAAATATATATATTGATTAGTTGCAAGATTATCAGCTAAATTGCCGAATTAAAATATGAACTATGGTTTTATAAAGCACAGTTGTTGGTTCTCACGTGTACGTTGTTAGGTTCCGTTGCATTTTAATTTCATTATCTTTGTATCTTTCACTACCCCCTTCTCCGTCATATTAACCTTTCCACAGATTTGTTATTGTCTTGTTTTTGATGGCAACAGTGAGGACGGCTGGGAGGATATTTGAAAAGGAAACATGGCTCATTGAGTAACTTGTTGTAAATTCTATTGTCAGTTGTCACATTTGGGCACGGCCCATTAACTACTTATTACCTCACATAATAGTAATGTATTGCCTGTTCAAGATTTTGTTCTGTTTAGTTTGTACAATGTGAAGAGTAATTAAATTTATACATCTGTAAAAATGCATTTTATTACAAATATATCTTTCTATTCTTGTAAAATGTATTACTATAAGGGAAGTTGTGATATTATCTAACCTAAGATTGTTTCAAAAAATTATCGTGTTTAATGTACCAAGAAAACACAGTATCAATCCGAAAAGGAATATGTTTATGAATTTATAAGAAAAATATAAATGTGGTTCTGTCTCGTTTCGGTAGCGGAATTATTTCATCGGTATTAGTTTCACTATAGTGCATAGGTATATATATTTTAATCTTGCCTAACGCACAATAGCTAGTTATGTTTTGTCAATACTATAATGATTACAAAAAATGTTGATTTAGATAAAACAAAACTTTTACAATTATTTTAATCAATATATTTACCGTCTGACTATTGAAAGTTAAATCCATCATTTTTATAAACGGATTGAGTAATATGGCGAGGAGTGTGCAAAATGTATGATAAAATTAGCCGTTACGAATAATTACAATACAAAAAATGTTTTTATACACTGATAGATCAAAAGATTCGACTTTACGTATCTTTTATATTTTTTAAAATTTATAGAAATTTCGTTGAGACTTTAAAATTTTTGCATCGAGCAAAATTTTCCTGCATTGGTGTAATTAATATCGATAGATGTATAACAATATTCAACAATTATAATGAGAATTCCAGTTCATAGGGAAAAATAAAGCATCGTTTGATGCTTAAATGCACAAGAATTAAACTACTATGCACAAAAATTACGTTAATAAAAGTATTAATATAAATAAACCTCATTAAATGGAAGTTACACTAAATGTTTAGAGTAATTATAATGTGAAAGTCATCATAATGTTCCCGAAATGACAATGAGCAATATCAATTATTTCTAATGTAAAATGTTTACAAATTTCACGGGTTACTTACGAGTTTATAATATTGATAGTATACAATATTTACTATTTTGAATTAATTAATTAAAATTTATTTGTTGTTTATGGTAATGTTTGTAAAACCAACATAGCCCTATTATAGCCTACTGCCAACAAATGAGCACTATCTGAAAATCACTACAAAAACATAAAAGATGCACGGATCTTCAAAGCAACCATCGAAAGCGTATATTACTCTATTGTTACGTAGTCTGGACCATCAACAAATACTCAAATCAAAAATTGATGGCTGCTACATCTGACTTATATTTCGACAATCCAAAAACATCCACTACTCAGAACATCTGATGGACACTTTGTTGGACACTGCATAAGAAGTTCGCAATTAGTCGGCATACTGACGGTCTTATCAGATAGGGGCAGGGAAACCATAACACATACCTTCAAACATACACATAAAATTCTAAAAGATAACCTTAATGGAATAGAGCTCATAGAAATTAGGACAGTCGCAATGAACACACAAAAATGAAAAGCTATTTGTAACAGTCTATAACTTATCTGTATATACACTTAATTTGTGTTTTGTATATTTGCATATTTTCTTCCGATTTATTAATTGTATGAATTAACTCATGAAGATTTTACAAATAACTTTATTTATCTGATTGTTGGATTTTGTTTAAAGTTTTAAAAATCTATAATTTAAAATTTAAAAAAATTATATATTGAACTTTTGATATAACCTTAAAGGAATAATTTTTTTATATACAATATATTACACATTTTTCGAAAATTGTTATACTTTAAAAAATTATATTATTTTTATATTAATACTTTTCTATATTAAATTTGTGCAGACTTAATTTGTGTCCATAGAATTGAGTAATTTTTAAAAATTGATTATCCCTTTACTTAGTGACATTTTTGCATTGATTTGCCTCTATTTTGTCCTGCTTTAGTATTAAAAGTGAGTATATTGTATGTATAATGATATTCAAATAGTTTTAGTCCATATATTACTATAACCATTTTCTTATGCAAACTAACTCCTTACATTAATGTGGTATTTAAATTTATTCATTATCCATTAATATACTTTATTATATAGATACCATATGGATATATATATGTGTTGGGCGCCTTTTACCAATCTGCGCATATTACTAATATGTGCTGCACAAATTACCAATTTGCAAATTGGTAATTTGCACAGGTAATTCACCAATTCAAAGCAATTTGATTATTATGACATACTATTATAGCACAATTATTAAAGCATACTAAGTAGACAAATATTCACAATTCTTACCCAATGGAAACCTAAATTATAAAAAAACGCAATTTCAGCTATTATGGTATGACTAAAACAATATTTGTTATTAGCCCAATAAATTTTTTTAAAGCGCAAAATTTTTGTCATTAGCACAACCATATAATAGGTATAACTTTAAAATAAAAAGCAATTATTCTTTATTTTTTGCAAACCTGTATGTATTATTAGTTTTTTAAGAAACAATATTAATATAACATTTATTGTTTTTAGCACAATACAATTATTAAATCATTTTACTTGAAGAAAAAGCATTTATTAAAGCGCTATATGCTTCAGGTGTTATTTTTGTAATATTTTTATAAAAACTTGTTTTATTTTATTACTGAAAAAATATTTATCATTGATGCAATTGTACTATTGTATTTCTAATTAGCGCAACGATTTACAAATCATTGTGCTAATTGCAGATTGGTAAAATGCACCCAACATATATGTGGACTTTATTATATATATTATATATAATTGAATTTTATTGTTCATAACTTCATATCATATGAATCCAGACTGCATTCTATATTTTTTGTACAGCAGATATTTTAGGCTGTTCCTATTGTATGCTGGAGACATTCTCATTTGGCTTATCTATTTTTCTATGGCATTCTCATGAATGAAATCTTCAATCTGGTTTCTTCAGTGGGCAAAATGATTCCTTAATACCAGAACAATGGGCAATCAAACTGTGCTTATCAATATGACATTAACATATATTGGTTTTATTTTATAAACTGTGAGCAATTACTCATTTGAAATTTATTAAAATAATGAAATATTTAACTGATGTTATGATCATCCATCTAATAGTAGAGTATTGTTGAGCCACTTTTTAAAAGTGTCTACAGATAGGGATGTAACAATTTAATCTGATAGACTATTCCACTTTCAAACAGTTGCAGAATAGAAAGAGTTTTTATGGGCACTGATCTTTGAGGGTGGAACTTTAAAGCATATTCTGTGACATCTGGTAGGTAGCATGTTCTTTCTCATGTAATGGTTTATAGGAAGTACTATTTTTTATTGTTTTCAAGTTTGCAGTGTGCCTTTACTATTCTTGAGGTACATACTCATAGTTTGGTTATAGTTACCAGTAACATATCTTGCTGCACATTTCTGAACTTGCTCAAGTTTCTTTAAATTCCTTTTAGTATGTGGGTCCCATGCTGCTGAAGCAAATTCAAGGGAGAGGAGTATCAGTGTAGTGTAACACTTTTTTTCCCACTTTTCATGGGTAATGAAGAATAGTGTTCTTTTTGACTTCATTGTAACATTATCAGTATGTGTATTCCAGTTGTATGATATGGTTACACCATGAACCTTCGCATCATTAACAGTTTTTAGCACATTTTCATGAATAGTATATTTGGTTAACACTGGAGATTTTCTGTTTGTAATTCTGATGAATTTGCATTTGTCTGCATTAAAGGTCATTTTCCAGGTTTGTTCTCATGATTGAAGTTTATTAAGGTCGTCTTGTAGCATAATTGAATCCTTCATTGATAATATGGATTTATAAATGAGACTGTCATCAGCAAACAGTTTCACTGTCAAACTAATATGTTAAGGCATATAGTTGATATAGACAAGGAAAAGCAGAGGGCCTAGGACTGTTCCTTAGGGAACTTTAGACATAACAGGCACAAATGATGATTTGTACCCTTCTACTATGACTGCTTGTATGAAGTCAGTAATCCATTTAACAATGTATCCATTTACACTGCAGTGTTCTAATTTCATTTGTAAACAACAGTGAGGCACCTTTTTAAATGCTTTACTAAAATCTAGTAGTATTGCATCTATTTGTTCTTTCTTGTTCAATCCATTGGCAATGTCTTGAATGGTTGAGATTAGCTGTGTTTCACATGATCAGTGTTTACAAAAGCCATGTTGGAGTCTAAATGGGAAATAACATGACTATGAATAATATGTTCAAGCAATTTTCAACAAATTGATGTTAATGAAACAGGTCTGTAGTTGGCTGGGCAGTCTTGAGCACCCTTTTTAAAGATGGGTGTAATGAATGCATCTTTCCAAGCAATAGAAATTTTACAGATATCAAGGACAACTGGAAAATATGGTGCAAAGTTGGAATAAACTCAGTACTCAAAGTTTTTAGTGTCTTACCAGAGATGCCATCTGGACTGGTAGCTTTATATACATTGACTTTGTTCAGGAGATTTAGTAATCCAATGTGATTGATAGTTATATTGGAGATAATTGGATAGGAAGTATTGTTCAAGATTGGGATGTTGTTAAGGTTCTCATATGTGAAACCAGAAGAGAATTGGTCATTTAAGATATTGGCTTTTGTGATACTATTGCTGCACTTGGTATCATCTCTATTGCTAAGAGGAGCTATTCCTGTAGCATCATGTCTTAAGGACTTCAGAAAAGAAAAAAATTGTTTGGAGTTTTGAGATGGGTTACTGTTCAGCATGTTGCCAACATAATCATTATAGGCCTGCCTGTACTTATTTTGGCATTCTTTCTTAAGTTCTTTGTACACATTCCAGTCTTCTTGTATAATTGTCTCTCTAGCCTTGTTGTAAGGTTACTTTTTTCGTCTTGTGAGATTTTGTATTTCCTGGTTAATCCACAGCTGACTGAATTGACAAGAAGACAGTTTAGAAGAGACGTGCTTATCGTAGTTTGTTAATGTCAGTAATGTCAACACAATTTTTTACGAAATCTTTGCTTATTGACAATGTTTCTTCTTTCAAACAAGGAATATCTGCCCTTTTCCATAGATAAATTTTCCTACAGATTGGTCACTTAGGTTTAATTGAGGTGTTAGTTTTTATCAAAATCAGTGTACATGAAATAGATTAGGGGCCACATAGAATTATAAATTGTGAGGGGGCATAAAGTGATAAAAATATATAAATTTTGAAAACATGAAATTAGAACCATTTATATATGCCACATTTTTTATACTGTCTCTATTTTAAATATGGATTTCCTGATTATGAATATGCCAGATATATCCTCCTTGTGATAGATGGAATACATCAAGAATCATTCTCAATAGATATAAATTCAAAGTGGCTATTGGTATGAATACTTTAAACTTATTTGTACATAATTTAAAGAATAAACAGATTATTATAAAGAATTGGAATGGATCTTTGATTTTTTAATATGTACAAATAAAAAGTACAGTAACAATATGCAAACAAAATATATAAACTGAATTAAATAGTAAGAGGATACCAAATAAAAGTAACTGTAAAAAGCATGCATTATAGGAGGCAAGGCTCTTGCTCATGTATATGTGTAATGTATATGAATGGATGTGTGGAACCAATGCTCAACCCTTTTCTTTATAGAATATCCAACACAGGAATAGTGATGGCACTCTAAACAATGCTCGCAGGAAACCATCTTTTCCTCTTCATAGTCAAAATCATTGCAGACCATACACTTCCAAAGTTTCTTCTGAAGCTTCTCCCTCAATCTTCTCTGCAGTTCAATATGTAGTGGTCTTGGTAAACAGTTCATGAATACAACAAGATCAACTTTTTCATCAATAAGAATGGACCCCAAATCCTGTATGATTTTCATAGCCTCAACTCAAGAGAAACATCACACATCTGACATGTAAATGAAGCTTTACATAGCACATCCATCAGTGAGACACTTTTTGAAAGTAAATAAGATGTCAGCAATTATGCCCAAATCCTCTGGAGAAAAAAATGTATGAAACACATGAAATCCATGACCATTTTCGTCAACTGTAAGGATGTTGAGTAGGGTCATAAGGAATTGTTTGTCTTGTAGGTGACGTTAATAAAAAATACCTCTGCAGCCTGCAACCTTTAAAAAAAGAAAAAACAATATGGCCAATCCTGCAAGATCACATCAGTTTAGTATAGCTACATAATAATAAGATAAATTAATGTAGAACCATACCATACAAAAGTCACATGACATATTTTAAATAACAAAACTATGAGATTTAATAATGAAACTGAAAATAAAAATTCATATAATAATACAAAACTTTAAAAAAATAAAATATTTTTCTTGTATTCATATAATTTTATTATAATTTAATTTTAATTAAATTGGGTAACTTACTTAACTCTTCATAGATAATATTATACAATTATATTTTATCTATAAAGAGTTATATAGCTCCTTGGGAAAGCTTCCTTTATCTAATTTGTATGAAAGTATGAAATAATTATTTTAATGGTCAAATAAATTATCTTATCTTCAAATTATCAAATAATTATCTCATTGATATCAATGTGAAAAGTGCCACCTCAGCTATCAATGTTGCACCAAAGACTCTTTCAAAACAGCAAATTTTAGGGTTTTTTCACTTGACTTCTGACTATCTAACTTTGAATGAATTTGGATACCCCTTGAACTAGTGATGTCAAGAAATAGATAGACGTCCATATTATAATATACTCTCTGAAATTGGTTATAGATTTAATATATGTATAACTTGATTTAACTCTGTGGGTGCAGTGCACTCTGAACACCATTCTCAATCACACTGATCATGAAAGATTAATATATATATATATCTCAATTCATCCATTATTATAACAGACTATCTAGTCGAGTTACACAGGCCCTACAAACATATTACACAACTTAATTCATATTACTAATAAATTCGAGTAGTCCTACAATATACATCTAACATATTTATGTATTGCATAATATAAATATAATATGTCTGTCATTCAACACTTATAGCTATGATGGAATTAATTTAAGATCCATCTAGTCTATAATTTAATTAGAATGGGATTAATACATTTTAATAATATAAATAAACAGATAGAAAGCTTGCATGTGGTTACAGATGCTTTCTGGTGGATATTTTATATGTATTGACATAATATGTAGTGCAGGATTTATCTCAATCATCTCCTTGTGTCATCATCTCATCTCAAATTATCCATCCATTGTATGCCTGCAGTACCAACCACCTATTATTGATCTCTCTTTAATAAAGGCAGTTTGAAATTGTCGAAGATACATATATATATATTATATTGAGATATATCATGATCACAGATAAATTAATAAGAAGACCTTTATAAATTATACTTTTAATTAATTTTGTATTTTATACTCCAGTATAACACTGCACTCAATCAAAATGTATAATGAAAGAGAGCTTCTATGTAGTGTACAGGGGCAGATCCAGAAAATAGTTAGGGGAGTGTCCCATTTTATAATAGGCGCATTTACTATACTATATGTATTTTCATAATATGAATTTTAATTTTTCTCTCAACATCATTATTCAAATTAAATTTTAAACAAAGTAAAAATAGCACTTTCTGTTTATATAAAGTTTGTATTTTTACAAATATTTGATTAGTGTTTTCTTACAAATGTTTGATTATAGTGTTTACAGAAAAAGGTATGTCAAAACATCATATACATATTAATAATTGTGTACAATAACATAATAATCTATTGAAAGATTAAAGTTTAAATGTAATAAGTGGGAGTTTTGTCATATGAGCAATGTAGAATGTGGCTTAATCATTCCAAATGTCTGTAAGTTGTAGCCGCCTGGGATGTTTATGTGCCATTCAATTAACAATTTCGTCCAGATCAATGGCCATTCTATAATGCACATGCATTAAAGCCAAACCATTCAATCTTTCTTGAGACATTGTTGAACGTAAATATGTTTTTAAGAGACGAAGTTCACTATTGGATTGTTCACACTCGCAACTGGTTACACCAATTGTGCACACAATTTTAAGCTTTGAAAAACACTGGAAAATCAATTTGATTACACAATTTAATTGCTTAGGCCGCAGTGTCAGGTACAAATTTACCATGTTTCCATTTTTTGTACCAGAGTTCCAATTCTGAACGGAGACCAGCAGATGATGGAAGATCGTGTTTGTATATTTGGACGAAATCTTCCAACTCAGTGAAGAGACTCTCTGGTGAATTTTTCATTAGACTGGAAGGTGTGATTTATACCTTGGACAGTGATGTGTGCAAAAGAGGAGAATCTTACATTGAACTGAGAGATAAGTTCATCGAGGTAAGGAATAACAAGTGCCTGTTTGTAATAAATATCTGGTGAATCCCCAGGAGTGTTGTTTGTGTTTCTTTGTTGCATACATCTCCTAGGAGTTGAAGGAAGAACATCAACACTGGCAGCCAATGCAGATGCCTCTTGGAACCACTGACTGTATTTGTCATCAACATTAGTTCGAGCATCAGCTACAGTAGCTTTCACAAGAGATATGTTGGAATAAGCACAAACAATATCTTCACTGCATCCTTAAAGACTTTGACTGAGTCCTTTTGTGTAGCCCATCACATTTTTGGTGACAATCATAACGATGATGTATTCGAATTGAGTGATGGCAGCATATAGAGCAGTAGCATCAGAGGACGTTTCTCTGTTAAATTCTTCCATGGTAGACATCTCACCAAGAGAAGCTTCAATGGCAGCGTAAAACTCAACGAATACCTCCAAAGCATCATGGTGCTGAATGAATTGTGTTGTGAAAGTATCAAGCAATTTATTTTTCTTTGAGTTTGGACACAGTTGATCTATCCATTTCTAAAGGTTTTAATTTCGCTTTGGATAGTAATTGTAAAAGAGGACAACCTTTTCTGATGTATCAATCATATTACGAATTAGCTGTTGCTTACCACACTTGCTCAGAGCCAGATTTAGACAGTGACTTACGCAGTGAACATATATGGCTTTCAGGTAATTTTTTGTTATTACTGCTGCAGTGCCATTAGTTTTCCGGACATACAGGCAGCTCCATCATACGTTTGACCATGACCGGACATACAGGCAGCTCCATCATACATTTGACCACGACTGGACATACAGGCAGCTCCATCATACGTTTGACCATGGCCGGACATACAGGCAGCTCCATCATACATTTGACCACGACCGGACATACAGGCAGCTCCATCATACGTTTGACCACGACCAGACATACAGGCAGCTCCATCATACGTTTGACCACGACCGGACATACAGGCAGCTCCATCATATGTTTGACCATGACCAGACATACAGGCAGCTCCATCATACATTTGACCACGACCAGACATACAGGCAGCTCCATCATACGTTTGACCACAACCGGACATACAGGCAGCTCCATCATACATTTGACCACGACAATCAGCGAGATTGAGACCCCAGCCAGTCAGAGTAGATTTT
The DNA here is from genome assembly GCA_034780395.1 of Vannuccia rotundouncinata. Classification (NCBI taxonomy): domain Eukaryota; kingdom Metazoa; phylum Platyhelminthes; order Proseriata; family Coelogynoporidae; genus Vannuccia; species Vannuccia rotundouncinata. The sequence goes on along the minus strand of JAUZNC010047080.1, from coordinate 1,852 downwards.
ATTTTTGTTGCAAGTTGAACACCGGTAGTTTCTCCAGTAACATTAAGAAATGTTAAAAAAAACTTTACGGATATTGAACTCTGCATCTACAAATCGCAAACAAAGACTTAATTGTTCTTTATTTGAACAGTCAGCTTTTTCATCACACGAGACGGAATGTAGTTCTGCCACTTTCACCTCTTCAATTAGCTTATCAGTAATGTAATCTTTGATGACATTGATGATTTTATTTTGTATGGTCTTCGAACAATACGTACAATTTTTCCAGGTAAACTTTAAGTGATCTTTCAGAATAGTATCACCTGAGTTGAGCTGGGATTCAAGAAGAGCTTGAAAATTTCCAGAATTTTCGCCATTTTGAAGATAGTTGGCATTATCACGGTGTCCATGAAGATCAATATTTTGTTTACCACAAAGAAGGACACATTTTGTCACCGACTTCACCACTTCCCAATTTTTTAGAATTCGCTGCTGAATGGTATCATTTATTTGTGATTCAATGTCTTTGGCATTATTTTCCATTATGGAGATTAAGTTTTGTGCCTTTTCCATGGCAAACATGTGTGATTTTTTTTAACCTAATTATTTCCTGAAAAATGTTCATTCAACTTTTGGTGAGTGTGATCCATATCAAAAAGTAGCATTAACAAACCTGCCTTGATTTTTCTCACCAAATAGTGCACAAAATATACAGAATACTCCTTCCCGACTGGGTGAATACACTAGGCCTTGATACTTTTCCAACCAAGAAAGTTGAAAAGTACGCTTTGCCCAGCATACTTGGTGGAAGGAAACGTAAAATGGTGACCAGGAACAAAATGCTTTTGAAGAAGTTTATGCTTTTGATTGTCGTTTAAACAGTTAGCTTTGCCACAGTGAACACCTATATCATTATAAGTGGGCCCGGAACAATCAGATACTAAATTGGAAGACGTTTTAGGCACCAAAAGAGTGTCCAGAACAGTTATTGAAGCAGGCACAGCAGATGCAGAAAAAAAAGCAAAGATAGACTTTGTCGATTTTGCTTCTTCCCTCAGATTCTTTTTTTGTTCTTGATGTTGATCCCAACCAGACATTTTCCGTTTTTTGGTACCAGTAATACTAGGAGTCAAGGATTACTCTGTAGTAGTAAGGATCGCCTTAAGAACAGGGGAAGAATCAGCCATGGACGCAACAAAGAAAATATTGATTTATTGTTTTATATGTATAATAGTATAGCTGGCTGTAGAGTACATTGTAATTATATACAGACGGAACACTGATATTATTGAGCACAAAATAACTTATACGAAAAGTAAAATCAGCTGTTTCACTCATAGAAATATAATATATATTATATTGCTATGGTTTCACTTTCTCCATATAATGTAAGAGTGGTAGAAGCGGAAAGCTTGTATGACTCATCTATTTTGAAATTCACTGCACAGAGAAAGATATTGTTCTATTTATAGCACATATTTGAATTGTATGTAAAACAATAGAAGTTAGATAAACAGACGCAATTCAAATACAAGTTATAGGTTCATTTATATATACCTATATATAGCTTTTATCTAATAATAATTAATTATTGATCAATGATATTGCAAGTCGCAAGTCAGTATAAACTACCTATATACAAAAAATTAAATAATACACAAAAAGGCGCTTGTAAGTAAAAGCAATAGGCGCAGAACGGCGATTATTCTTTTGGGGGTGTCCAGGGACACCTCAGACACCCCCCTAAATCCGCGCCTGGTGTATATTATACAAATAGGTAGTTAGTTAATTAAATAGGTAGCTGTTGAGCTCATACAATATAAGTGAATTACACAATTATCTCTATGAGAAGTTAAATATATATATTATCAGT
>JAUZNC010047069.1:0-16137 GCA_034780395.1 Vannuccia rotundouncinata | reverse complement strand
AACAGTATAGCCGTATAAACACCACAGAAGCATAGTTATAACATTGAGAGACAACAGTATAGCTGTATAAACACTACAGAAGCATAGTTATAACACTGAGAGACAACAGTATAGCTGTATAAACACTACAGAAGCATAGTTATAACATTGATAGACAACAGTAAAAACGTATAAACACCACAGAAGCATAGTTATAACATTGAAACTATCAATTGTGATTCAGTATACTTCACAAGTGGATTAAAATAAAACAAAATCGAGTTTTATATAAATAATTACAGTTTCAGTAGTGATATAACCTAGCTAACTTAACAATAATTGTGTTAATTGTTTTTAATAGGGAATATATATTTTTGTAAAATCAAAAGTAAATTTTTATAAAACTTATAGTTAACTCACATTCGCTAAGACAGTGCTTAGATATGATCGCTTTTGGGATAACCTTTATTTTGTGATCCTTGCCATAAGCAGGAAGATTTTTACGACCTCTGTTACTAAATTTCTCCTTGGCGTATTCATCGTGGGGAATGAAAATCTGCATCTCTATACTAAACCGAGCCAGACCAGACACTTTTCCTGAGCATGGTAGAGTTATCTTGATGTCTGGTTAAAGAATAAAACAATACTTTATACATTATATAGAGAGGAAATCATAGAGATATAACTATACTATACATTATTTAGAGAGGAAATCACATTTAGATATTTAGAGAAAACATTTCCAGTAGAGTTGTATGAACAATTTAAATCTCATTAAATTATTATATTTAATAGGGTTGAATGCCTGTATATTTTTTTTATATATCATGAATGATGCGCTGCAATCATATTTTTTAATCCTATCTAAGAAAATAAAACTATTGTACACCAAATAATCACAATTCTAATTGTTGTACATTTAATTTATATTTGTGTAAATTTATTTTATTTTATCGAAAACTAAAGACTTTCAGCAACTTACATGATTTATCCGAAGTCACATTACCATTAACAGGAATGTTGAGAAGTGGCTTATTCATTAATGTTTCATTCAGAGTTGTCAGTTTGATAGTGTACTTGTACTGGAAGAAAGGCAGCAGAACGTTAAAGTGAAAATATGATTGATTAATTAATTAATTAATTAAAGGAACATTAGGAATTATGTTATTTCAAAAATAAGTTCAATATGTTATAAGTTCACAAATACAATAATTCAAAGCACTAAATTTTATACCCAACAAATATTAAAAGAACATCAAATAGTTTTATTAACAGAAAAACAATTTTGAAATATGATCCTAAAATATTGTTTAATCAACTCTAATTTGTTAGTACGAATTTACAATTATTGAAATATTTGGAAAAAATAAAAAGGTTTTATATAAAACATTCTATTCCTTTTAAATTCATTTGTAGATTTAAATAATTGCGACAGTTGATAATTCCTTTAACATACCTCCTTCTTCTTGGCCATCCAACCAATCTCAACGACATGAACGCTTGGTGGTATGGGTTGTTGCAGATTTCGTGTCATGCTATTAATCAGATCGGTTTTCACATACCCATCTCTCACCATATAGACAGCTTCCGGTACTGGAAGAAAGGAAAACTATCAAAGTTAGTCATGTTGCATAATAATATAAATAAGATATTAATTATATTTCACCCATTTCTGTGAAAATTATGTCTTATCATAATTCTATAAGTTACGAATTAGTTAAAAATAGATATATAAATTTATGTTTAAAAACTATAATTCAATCTTAGCTTATACTAGCTAGTCCCATCTTATGCCGGCTATTATGCTAGTCCCATCTTATGCCGGCTATTATGCTAGTCCCATCTTATGCCGGATATTATGCTAGTCCCATCTTATGCCGGCTATTATGCTAGTCCCATCTTATGCCGGGTATTATGCTGGTCCCATCTTATGCCGGGTATTATGCTAGTCCCATCTTATGCCGGGTTTATTGCTAGTCCATCTTATGCCGGGTATTATGCTAGTCCCATCTTATGCCGGGTATTATGCTAGTCCCATATTATGCCGGCTATTATGCTAGTCCCATCTTATGCCGGGTATTATGCTAGTCCCATCTTATGCCGGGTATTATGTTAGTTACATCTTATAACGGGTATTATGCTAGTCCCATCTTATGCCGGGTATTATGCTAGTCCCATCTTATGCCGGGTATTATGTTAGTTACATCTTATGCCGGGTATTATGTTAGTTACATCTTATAACGGGTATTATGCTGGTCCCATTTTATGACGGGTATTATGCTAGTCCCATTTTATTACGGGTATTATGCTGGTCCCATCGTATGACGGTTATTATGCTGGTCCCATTTTATGACGGGTATTATGCTACTTCCATCGTATGACGGTTATTATGCAAGTCCCATTTTATTACGGGTATTCCTATCTTTGTATGGGAAAATTCTAAATATATCTCAACATTAGTTGTTGGTTGATATTTATAATGTTATATTTATTTCATATAAAATATAAGGAATATATATTGAATTATGATTTAATGTACTCGCTTACTCGAAACTATTACTGTGATTTACAGAAATAAAAGCAACTTTGTTTATGTCCTAAAAGGAAGATATTAACAAACATATTTAGTCATAAAATTCAGACACAGATACAAATAAACCATTTTAAGGACAGAATACTTCTTCAAAAGACATTATATTAATTGAGTTTACTAGTAGTAGTTTTAAATATAGGAAGAATTTTCTATACAAGCCAATAAAATACAAAAAGAATTTGTTTATAGTTTGTTTATGAAAAAACCAAGAATGTAGGAATAACAATTTCCTCAATTAGAAAGAAACAAACACGTTAACTAAAAAATCATTATTTGCACAGAAATTTTTAACTTTTGAATAAAAGAAATGCTCTATCAAAAAACAATGAAAAAAACAGATAAAATAAATAAACAATTATCATGTTTGTATGAATTAGTTTACACGGGCTGCTTATATATTACAATTTATTTTGACAAAGGTAAAATAAGTGTATGTTTCGATAACCGAATTACACTATATATAATATTTCAGAAGATTTACGAGAAATTCTAGCAATGTCCTAATAAAACACAGATAACATAAAATAGTAAGAAATATAGAGGATAATATTGTTAGTGAAAAACAAATTACTTTTTGCTTTGCTTTCGGAAATTTACAGCTATACATATTGTAAACATTTAACATTATAAGAAAGGTCAATCTCACCCAGAACTGTTGACCTGTTAATTTTCAGACACATAAACTCCCTTCAGAATATATCGTAATAAATCCCTATATAGTTTGATCCAACGGTTAACATAAGTTATGGGGGACATTGGGTGTCTACAATTATATATGTTCAAATGTGATTTCAAAGATAGGATGTTCCAACCAGAACAGAAGTCTGCTAGTCTGGGTGGACCAGCTAGAGACAGTCAGCTGTATGGGTGTGTTCCAGGGGTTAATTCTGGTCTTATTTTTAGCATTTAAGTGAAATTTTGTGCACAGAAGAAGACAAGACAGCAGCTGATATTGTTGGGGAAAAGTTGGCAAATGAGGTTTTTTAGAGAGAAGATTTTTAACTTTTCTAAAAGTGCAATCGGTTCTTTGCTGCTGGATTAAAAGTGGTACTTTTTTTCTTGAGCATAGTTGATAGACTCTATGTAGTAGAACTGTAGCGGAATAAAATGAATCGTCAAATATGTTCAAGTTAAAAAGTAAAGAAATATAACATTTGTAAAGAAATTTTCGACATTATTATCAATTTAGTGTATTAATTTAAATATTTTTGAAGTAGATTTATTTAACATAAATTTCTATATTGCATGTTCATGAATATATCTTTAAATAAAGAAAGATTTCAATCAAAAGACGAAATATAAAACTTTTTCAAATAATGCTTACGACTTATGTATATACCTAGTTTAATTTTATACACGATGCATTATTAATATGCAGTGGAATATATAGTTAATCTACTTTTTGATGTAAATATAATTATGGCCTACGTTGTGGTTTTGAGTCATTTCGAATACCTCAAACTTGACTGATTATACATTCTTGGAACTGAATGGCTTGTCCTAAAACCGCTAATACCTAGCCATTAGTTCTATATATTCTCAATATATGAGTGGTACAATGTTAGGTAAACACATAGGGTGAACACCACTACCTCGCACAGTGACATCGTCGACCAAACCCACGCGATTTCATCTAGTCCTACATTTGGGGAGAGTAAATCGTCCTCATAAATTGAATTAGAGATTAAATTACCCTTCCTATTTGTCAGATAGAGGGTTAAATAACTACCATAGTAGTGTAGTATAGATAGCATGCGCCCATTTATCACAAAATCGAATCGTGTGCATCCCAGGTTTAGTAAAAAGAAGGTGGTTACACCAATTCGTTTGATGCACCGATAACCCCATGTAGAGCTTAAGTGGAAGGTGTTACTTAAGAAGAGGCAGTGTGCAGTGTCATAGGAGCTAGAACTTACCCCTCCTACATTTCCACTACACATGTTAACACTAGAAGGACCAATGTTACATGTTTGTTTTGACTTGGTGGAATAATCTTTTTATTGCTAATAATAATTGATTCATCAGGCATTAAGATTAATGGAAAATGGAGAAAAGTCATTCAATTTAGAAAAGATGTTTACATAATGTGTGCAGCCGTATCTGACTGCTAAATGAGAGAATCGTACTCTAAATATTTAATAAATTTAAAGTTTAATAAACATGACTAAATTATTTTCAAAAGACAAATGAAAATAAGATGTTAACATAATTTTAAATGCAATTAATTTTATTTAATTAATTTCTTATTTTTGTATATTATAAATTGTCAAAATTTTATGAAGTTAAATATTCATAACCATAATGCTTTAACCTCGATATGAAATAAACGCAACATGTTCTTTATAATATGTGAAGTTTAAAATCCCGTCTAAAAATATATTTATATACTCTACAGTAACTTGATAACTATAGCTTGATTACAAAGAGAATGAACTGTTTCTATACTTATATAGTCTCGTAAATAGCGCTCAGATTAATAAAAAATTAATGTCTGGGAAATATGCGGTGTTGTCCTATAAATTTTCTCAAGAAAAAATTAAAATATTGTTAAAGAAGGGTAATTAGGTCGCTTATAGAAAAATATCTTGGCCTTTATAAAGTGCAACTATATATGGTGGCATTAACAAAACCTTGTGGAGAGATATTAATGTCTCCCATAGTACACAGACTATATATATATTAGTGATAACCTTTCACTTAAACACAGACTATAAAGTAATATTATATAGCTAAAGTAACCTTAACATTTGACTGCTTTGGACTAATTACAATGGCTGGAATATTCCTCCATCTGTGTTTATCCAAACGTATTTTTGTAGAGGAGAATTTTTTCCATATTTTTATATTCTGTGATTAAATATATGAAACAAAGAATAGATATTTCGTTAACACAGAAATCGCTAATTAGCAATACGAAAAGGTTAGTTGTATAAGATATAATCAAAACATTGAGTAAATACTGAAAAACAATCTTTTTATCCATTCATAAACATAAATCGGTGATTAAATGTTTTATTCAAATGTCCTAAATTATAATATTCTTGTGATGTTTAACAATTGAATGAATATAAATGAGTGAAACTGAAGTTAACCTTACTAAAAATCTATATCTATAAGCCAAAAATATGCCCGGTTGAACGAAAGTCTGATATCATCAGGGAAATTAATATCGGCATAACTGACAAGGGAACTTATTTCCGCCGAAGAAACCTCATTTTATGGTCTGTTTGACAAAGTAGTAATGTCAGTTAATTCCAAATGTCAGCAAAGGGAAAGGTCTTCTAGTGCACAGGATTCTAGGGTCTTGAGAGAAATAGAGACATGATATCATAGTTTTGCTCAATATAATTTTATTGCATTTGGTATAATACTTTTACAATTCAAAACATGATCTCTCTGGTTCAATAAAATCAATGATATGTGTAAAGGACATGTTCTAAGTTTTCTGTGTAATTGCAAAGGCACCGTCTGTAAGTAGTTTGTAAGTATATGTAATATATTGTAGACTAAGCGCCATCTAAATTAATAGTTTGGCATGTTACAGATGGCTAATATAATAATTAAACCGTATATATAATATAGAGCGGTGATTCTGTATATTCCAAATGGTGAATAACTGAACTTTACAAAATTAATTAATTTAGCTTTATACTGCAATTCAAGTAATTTAGAAATTCGGTCTTATTCACCACGATTATTCATTGAAAATGATGTGTCAGTCACAACATCCACAATTAATAAATAAATCATACATGGCGAAACCCAGACTTAAATAATTAATTATTGAAGTGATTGTCAAAAATCAAAGTCGTTAATTTTTATTAGATGAAACAAGGTCGAGTGTTAAATAAATACTTGATTTTTACATGTTATTTTAGGAGATAATATTTAGCTATAATAATAATCGTATAAAGTCATATATATATATATAGTCCATATAGTTTAAATACCATCAATATAAGCCGGCCAAATCATAAACTACAATTGTATCATATTCTACTTTTTAATGCTACTAAATGCGTTCGCCATATGTTTGTTAAGCAATATTTAAGTCTGTCTTTAAATGAGTATTATATTGTTGTGGATGATCTCAACCATATATCGTAATGGGATAGAAAAGAAATGTACTTTGTGTTATATAGAGTTAGGGATTAATATAGCCAAAAACTTATTAAAGTTCCAAAATATACAGCGCAATATAGTTAAACCAAACTACCTAATATTTTGAACCTTCACAATAATTTTAATAATTTTATCTAAAAGCTTTTATAATAAGTTATACAACATAATTTAAACAATTCGATTTTTATTAGACAATACAGTTTGAAGGGTTTATAACATTTATTTAAAAATTATTTAAAATTTAAATGTAAAAAAAATTTAATTCATCAAATAAACATTTAATAAACATTTCTTACAATGTGTATGAACTTTTACGTGATTATAAAGATAAAATTTAGTTATATTAAAATATTATAGCTCACTTTTCTGCTCAACGTCAAGACGCTGTTTCGGACATCGCTTAGCAAGAGTTGATTTGTTCTTTTGTGGAAGGGACTGGAATATTTCAACAATCATGCTGCGCTCAGCCCAAATATTTAGCTGAGCTGAACTCAGATCAATCCAGAGTAGAATAATAAAACATATGCTGCTGGTCCTGTATTTAAGTGTGAAGTTAGCCGAAACTCTTTTGCAGTCTGACATGACAGAGTTAGATGTGCTAACTGGTGTAATTAAAACCTTTATTGTAGTTCAAAATCTAAAAACCCGTATCTAATTTGCGGGAGGCGGAGTATATATAGCGTCTTTGATCTGCGGTATCGTTAAAGGTTGATAGAGAGATGAGAGGGTAAGGTACTACGTAAGTGACCGCCTGATTTCTTTGATGTGAGCCGAGCAATTGTTGAAATAAATAGACATTGACAAGACCCCAGTTCGGCAAAGAGTAGGGATAAGCGAGCGACGTCCAACAACAGTCGAGATTTTCCAAAGGCAATCAAATGTCGGCGAATCGCGAGGATTTTCGCAGCTTTCCATTTTTTAGTTGACGTTCAAATACCTATCTAGAGGCACGAATAGAAATTGTTCGAGGGGTGCAATTATAGACACGGGAATGGGAGGTTCTTCTCTGGAAGCCTCGTGGGAGGAGCAATACATGAATGTCTATCAGGAAAAATAAGACCTCTCTTGATAACCAATTAAGGCTGCAAGAACCAGCCAAGGACAGATTTTAGCATCGCTAAATAAATTTGATTATAAGAAAGAGCAAGTTGTTATTCTCAGATACTTAGTTAATAATCAGGTTGAGGATCAAGCAGCAAGTCTTGTTGGAAGCTGGTTCGATGAATTTTCGGTTTCTTCACTCAAATTGATTAGGATTTAGAAGATTTTTCTGAGACTTGTCAAATAGCTCGAACATAACAAGATACTGTTGGGTATTATTATATGGACAACAGAGGCGGATAATTGGATCGATGCAGGTCTTCTATATATAGAGTAGTTCCAGCCACGGTTATATATAGCTAGCTGCTGTAAAATGCATTTGCTCACAATACATACTCCGTTCAACACAAAGAACTATAGCGCTCAGGACAGGGTGACTTTTAAAATCAAGGAAAATTAAGAAGAGTATTTTATAAATGATTGTAATATATTTTTAAAGAAAAAATTTAAATTATAAAATGAATTTTACATAAAAAGTGTACATTAAGATCTCCTTGAATGTCTTTTAGTATTAACATGTTTATAGATATATAAACTTGTGTTCCTAAACATTATTGTCTAAGCGTAGGTACATCATATAATTCACAAATTTAGGGCAAACTAAATATTTATTAAATTTTATAATGGTTTCGTTTAACAAAAAAAATATATTTGTGTTCATACGTATGTTCCCTTAACCTAGTCTTTTGTAATAGAATTATGTACGATCTAATCCTTAATTCATATATAGAAGAATTCGTCCAGACACTATAAAACATTTAAATACTTAATACAGAAATGAGGATAAAGTAAGATTTTTATTCCCACATTTAAAATAAGATTAAAAGTTGAGAACAATTGATTTATGTGGGTAGTATTGGATCAGATAAAGCTGCGTCTAATTATTATTATTTTTATAAATAATAATTCACGCAAGATTTTAAACACCTAAAGTAAAACCTACATTCGTCCAATATTATAAATTTTGTTTGAAACCTGCAATGTCTTTGCAAAGACGTTCTTATGAAGTGAACATTATTTTTAATATTGAAAAATCTTATCGGAACTTTCGAAACATACCCTAATTCATAACATAGAAAACCCCATAATTAGCAACATACCCTAATTCATAACACGTAAACTCCATAATTAGCTACCAATGTAACTCAAAAATTCTGTAAGATTATTCTAAATGATTCAATAATTATTCAAGTAAAATAAAAAAATATATTTAACACACGACTATTACAGTAGAATTCGTCTATATTGTATTTTTTCCAATACACAGGTAAAATTCATAACTATTTTGTATTTAATATGAATAAACTGTGCACTAACAATTTAAATAGTTATTCAAAACTGGAATCGAAATACATATATAAAAGGCTTAATGAGTGATACATTTTTATCGGTAAATTTTTAAAAAATTTTATCTTACTTTATAAGATAAACTGTTATTATACAAATATATACATAAATTAAACGAACCAACTACTTACTTTATAAAGACATTTAATTATAAATAATCGAACCTTTAATAATAGTTTTTCTACTGATACACATCTACAATCCGATTTCATATAATACTTTTTTTCTTGTGAAGTATGGAAATAAGAAATATAAACGACTTCTACTATATTAATAAATCGATATTGCATTGGGAAAGTCTGCAAATTTATTATCAAAACTAATTAAAAAAAATCTTTATGAAGAAATCAAATGAATCCATCGATAATATATAGTTTTGTTTACGAACCAAATAAACAAAGGATTTTTTATTTTATGCGGTTTTAAAAATATTTCTTTTAAAATTCTTCTATATTTACACGGAATTCTATTTGATATATCCTCACCGTAAGATTCGCAATAAACTAATAGGTTAGTGTAAAAGATTGTTCTCCAAAAATGTGAATTTAGATGGTATCATAAATTCATAATTCGTTATTAAAAAAATAATCTGCCTTGAGATTTCATAACAAGACACCCAAAATGTTCTGCTAATATCATAAAAATAGTAAATATAAAAATGTACAAACTGGACTTCAATTTGAAACAAAGAAAAAAACCTGCATATAGAGAATACAATACACAACATTCAACAAAACAAACTCAATGCAAAAATAAAGAATATATAATTTCACAATGAATTTTATTTAATGCAGTAAATGCGAATAGATGAATACAAATTACAAAATATATACAAAGATGACCAGCCACACAGCTACACTTCTTCCTAAAATTCAGTAACAAAGGAGCGAACCACCTTCTGAAGTCTCTTCGACTTGACATAGTCAGGAAGTTCGTCCAGTGTCACCCAAGCATAGTCATGATAGTCTTTGGAGCAATTCAAATTGGATGAGGCATTGAGTAGCTGTGCTTTGTAGAGGAAGAGCTGAAGAGTAAGAAAGTCTTGGGAAGTTAAAATCCACTAGAACAATTATATTTATCAAATAATTCAACACGATTCAAAATATGTTTCAAATTAGAGCATTGTAAATGTTGTGAATAAATTCATTAATATAATTTGACAATAATGTGTTGCTGGTACCCATTAATATCGTAATAATATTTATCTAGATCGGCAACTTTAATTAAATTTTGTCCAAAATAATATCTTGTTAGGCCCATAATTTGACAAATAGAGCTGTGAAGTAGACAGAATCGGTCAATATATCTTTGCACAAGTAAGTTCCTTTAATTTATATACATATTATGAGTCTATATTGCTATAATATATGTATTTTTTATAGTTTTTTAAGTAAATTTAATTAATTTTAACCCGTTTGCTATATTTCCCTTTTTTTATATCGGACGTATAAAGCGCAACAGTTTGCAACTAAAGAAGTTAATTACGATACCCATGTGTTTAGAGACACCAAGAATGTATGAAAACTGATGGGAAAGTTCACTTAACTCTTTATTCTATTAATTGAATAGTTTAGAAGTATAACTGTTATCATGTTTAAGAAATTGAGGTTAAGCAAAATTAATTATCAAAATAACTAAAGTCCAGTTTATTGTAAAATGAGGGAAATTATTGGGAACGTTTTTAATCATATTATTTTGGTTACAATAATTATAATTCTATAAAACTTCCCACTTTTCCAGACATATTGCCCCATTTATAACTTTTCAGGACACCTAAACCATAAAATATGTCTACAAGCTCAATAAGGAAAGTTACTTTGTCTGTCCGTTGTAAAAGTTCTTTCGAACGATTTTATGGAGACAATTACAGGCCAACTCGATGTCAACTCAGATAGACACTAATTTAACGTCGACAGACCAGACAAGTAACATTAAGACAATTCAGAAATTTTCTATTCCAATAGACACACAATATTCATCCTCACAAATATCTCTCCTAAAAATTAACGAAACAATTTTATCTCTAAGAAAAGGAGAGTTAATCAAGGGAATACTCCATCGAGAAAGCTAGTTTAGTTGCCAACATGGACAACTAAATCATATTTAATCTGTCTGTTTTGCCAATTAAGCTGTATAATTATTATTTTGGAATTATATATACATCCCAGAGTCCTAGATTTGAATTACAAGCGAGAGTATCTGAATAAATTAAATTATTTAATTACCTTTTTCCCAAATCTAGTGATCGCAATATGTACTTTAAATATTGCAGTCAAGAAAATCAAACTGGCTTTCAGATTAGTGATGTACTTTAAAAAAAATAACTTGAATGCAATAATGTATAAAACATATTTTTATGGCAAGAATTTAGTTGACAAACCAAAACTGGTTGGTTTGTCAACCGAAATTGGTTTTGTATTAAAGAGACCTTTTCCATTTATAGTGTAACAACCAAGTTAAAGTCTTGTCAATGCTGACCTTGATTTCCTGAGGGACCTCATCATAGTACTTGTACTTGTGCACGGCTGAAGGTGCATTACCCAAGACACGAAATTGGTCTAAGCCAAGATCTTCTGAGATCAGCCGGTCCACGCTCTGAGAAAAGAGGGATATTTATGGCTCGAAATTATGGGTATACCTTTTCTCAAACCAAAAATCATTAAAATTAACGGAATTCAGTTATTTAACGGAAAATTTCAAGCACTGGCAACGATCACCAAAATAACATTTAATTCAAATGTACTACTTTTTAAGTAGTATTGAAGATTGCACAGTTTTAGCAGTAAAAATTAATCTAATGACAAACTCATACTTTCCATCCAAGGTCAAAATCAATGTAACAAAATTTAAAATAGAATCCACTCCTATGAAACGTATCATATAAACATCCATATTTATTTACATTAAAGTCATTCCTCTGAATCTTTGTAGACATAAACTGTGAATTTTAAGTAATATTTTAAAATAAAGTTAACAACTAAATTAACAGATCACAGAAACTACCACTATCCACAAAGGTCAAAAATAATGCAACTAACCTGTCTGAGAGTTTCTCCTTCTTTCAAGAATGTCCGCGGCATGAACCAATCTGTGTAGGGGCTCACTTTTGACTTGACCAATAGTAACAGGAGTCTGTCCAGCCGCCGATTTAGAGATTTTGCGTCGTTCGCCTGGTCTGCGTCTGTTAAAGTGATCAGAGCAGACGTCAGTCCATAAGACTATATAACTAACATTTTCACGCATGCAATTTACCTGATAACCGATCCGCAGACTTAAATTTTAACTTATTATCCTTCCACAGAGTCCCAGCTTCCTGGGCAGTCATTAGTACCATGTCACTACTCGATATGGAATCCGGATTTTCCTGGTGCGCTTTCGCACGCTCCAAGTCTTGCAGATGGCGAACTTCGTGCAGTGATAAATGGCTCTTTTCCAGCTCTTGTTTAGCGAACATGGTCGAAATTCGAGTCTCCAGTGGTGTTGGCAGACGAGAGATCACGGGTAGACGCTGGACACATACCCCCGTCCATATCTTCCAGAGGGGAGCAGAAGTGTTGCGCAACATTGTTGTTGATCTTACTCAACTGAAAATAGACCAAAGAAATGCACATCAATGTATTTTATTACTTCAACAAAACTGAAGATTGTAGAATTTTATAAAAATAAATGTTATTAATAATTTTCATAAATTGATATTTTGAACAACTTTATTCAGTTGAGGATATTAATAAAAATTGTGATTTTTTATAATGTGAATAAAAATCTAGACATATTGTGAGATTATATGATATGTATATCTAATTACTATCAGAAAGTTTGTGGAAAACATGGAAATTTACGGACCGGTAGCCATGACAGAGCACACTGAATCGAGGACCAATAAGGCCGACAAATTTTGAGTGACAATTAGTTGAAATGACTCCATAAGAACGACTGTTATCAATCTATCTGCCTTTAAGATAAATGGATATGTAATAATTTAATGGAAACACATTCAGTGATTAATTGTAAAAAATAATACTACACAAACTTATCTAGACCTCTTCTTGCACATCAAATTTTACTTGAAAATATTATAAAATAAATTACATTTGTAAATAATAATTTCAAATAATGATTGCAAAATTGTTACCTTCGTTTAATTTGTATTTGATTATTACAAATTAATGATTTTGATCGAGACATTTTTCTAGATAATAAATATATAAACCGACGATGCACATATTATAATCATAATTTTAGATATTAGTTTATCTTGTTTAATATTCATTTGTGATGTTCATGTTAATGTCGCCCTACACACAATTATTGAGAAGCTCGGTAATGTTATGGAAAGAAGTGAGACTGAGGCAGATGTGGAGCGGATATAACCCAATGATCTAAAAACAAACTGGTCTTCGAAATAGATGTGTATAAGCAAATTTCATCAGAATAATAACGTTTAATAATTGACCCTTGTGACAAAGTACAAAATTCAAATTTTAAAATTATTTCATAATATACAGTATACAGAACAGTATGTGTAGTATACATCAAAAAGTTATATTATTTGTTTACATATTGCCCACAATTATAAGTTTTGCGAGTTAACTACTAACTTCTGTATTTTCTGACGTCTATTGACACATCACATCTATATATTTATGTCAATGGTTCATACCCAGTCTTGAAAAGTTTTAAAAGTTTTCAAGAAAAATGCTTTTAATGCAATTTTTTTGTTGAATTTGAGCAAACCAATTTTTTCTGGACATTGTATATAGTACCATTATTTCTGTGTACCATTATTACTACTAAAGACTGTATCAAGCTGGTATTGATTAGCAACTTATATTCAAGTAACAACTGGCCACAGATCGTTGGATGCACTTAGACAATACAAAGTCACATCACTTTCTCAAAGGTATCTAAAATTCTGGAAAGTGGAAATTTAACCAATTCTCAAATTCATCAAAGTTTTGGAATCCCAGAAAGTTCAGTTTTCAATGGTCATATGTTTTTCAATTGTACTTTTAATTAACTAATGTATTAATTCCTTAATAACTTGCGTCATGTTAGCGTGCTCTATTTTTATAATTATTCAATAAATTATATTTAAATTAATGCATTCTACAATATCATGCGTTTCTAATACAATGTAATTTGAATTTAACAGTGGTCTAATTTTTAATCCCTACTGAACAAGCCCACTGCCAAAACCAAACACGAGCAAAATTGTACCCTCCAGTCCTCAAATTCCCTGGTTCAATCACATCATTTCATCTGCTTTATGTAAGTGTTGTAAACTGGAAATAATTTGATTTTCCACTAAGTCAAATAATGATAGCAATGCATTTGTCAAACAACATAATACTGTCAATGCAATCATTTTTCAGACAAAACATGAATTCTACCAAGCCCTCATTTTCGATAATAAATATTATGTTAAACAGCTGTGGTATTCTAATAAATCTTAAAATTATACTCTTCCAATTTTTTAATCCAATAATGCTTGTGTTAACAGCTTTTTTGTCTATTTTACTGATAAAATTATTAAGAATCCATAATAACTTCAGTCCAACTGGCAGTCAACAGGAAACTTCATTGAACAGCATCCCTTTTTTCATCGTTCAATCCAGAAACTTTCAGTGAAATTATAGACCTTCTATCTGACAGTAAACCTAAATCCTGTCCCCATGATCCCATACCATCCTGGCTTGTAAAGAAAAAAGGCTGGATGGCACAGTGACACTCTTAACAATTTGAAAGATCACATCAATAATACAAGTACCTTTCTGAGTCAAAAATTGAATGAAACCAATGTTCTTTGTGAATTAAGGCTAAAATGTATAAACACAAAACGTAAAAATTCTCGAAAACAAATCGTAAAAGAGTTTAAGCAATTTAAAGGCATATTTCTATTTATACATTATCCTCAATGTTCCTCAAAATCTACATGTCGAACAAATATATAAAAACAACACCAACAAAATTGTCATGTTGGTATACTGATAAATTTTTGTTTTGGATGTCTAACTTTTCATTAATTTATTCTTGCATGATTAACAGAATATATATTTAATTACATGGTAACTATTATCAACATGTAACATGATTTAATGTTAAAATCTTCTTCTCCATTAAATATTCTTAACAGGAAAATTATATAAATATGCCATTATCTCTTCATGAATTCAACATCTGTAGTAGAAGTTGATACAGGATTATCGGAATAAGACATTTTATTTATTATATTACCTATTATTTTTTAGTTTATTACCTTTATTTCTAATTTACATTTGAGGGTTAGGTTTGTCTGTGCACAGCCAAACTGTCCACGATTGCACAATGGAAATATGTTTGTCGTATTGACAATATTGTTGGGGAAATGCTACATACAGCAGATTATACACCAAATAACCATTCTTCGATCTTTGCTCAAGAAGAGGTTAGCACTCAGTTGGCAAGAGGCATACGACCAGTGGAGATGTTCGAAAATGTTGTTGAGACTCTAGGGAAGGAAGAGTCAACATTAAATAGTGTGAGAAAGGTGGCGTCAAAACCAGTTGGAGATCAAGTCAGTATGCTGAGATTAATGAAGTCCATATATGGCACAGAAATAAAGCTGGAAAGTCTTGTGCCAGGTTATATTCAGGTAACTAAAATTGATTATTTGTTTTGATATGTTGTGCTAAAGTAGTATTTCATTGCTTCAACAATTAATAATGTACAATTATAAATGTAAAACAGTCCCTGTCTATAATATGAAATGTATAACTCAGTACTAGAGGGTGTTTCACACCATTAAGAACTTTAAATAAATTGTTATGACATCAAAATGGAATAAAATAAATAATTATGCCTCTAGATATATCATATGCCATCTAAATATGAGAGACATTTACTTGCTCAATTATACATTTTTAAATTGATATTAATCTCCTAATGAATATGGAATACACTGATCGTTCGAATTTTGTATATGCATCTTTTGTATTCAATCTGTCACAAACATACTT
>JAUZNC010047058.1:0-16139 GCA_034780395.1 Vannuccia rotundouncinata | reverse complement strand
CAATACTATGAATGACATAGTTAATATTAAATCAACATCAATGGACATAACAACATATTCCTCCTTTCAATCTGTCATATATCAATCAATAAAAATTTTTGTTGTTCAATTTGCAATACTGCATCGATTTATGCAACCAAAAAGTTGTCCAACCTGTGTAAAAAAATGTGATAGGCAACTACATTTTGACTATACACCAGGATTATTAAGTGCTAAACGAGTGCATAATTCTGTGGCACTTGCAGAAAAGGTAGCAAAAGACAAATGTGATAATCCTCTTCATGTTCTTAGTACAAAGAATCGAAAACAATGAGACAAGCTATCTAAACTAGTACAAAAACGTTGTATTTTATAATATAACCAATTCATTCAACATTTTCAATTTTCGAACCATTATAGTTGTTATACATTGATTTAAAAGAAATAGTTCATACATTCAAACTGACATTAGTGCTATATAAATAAATTTTTGAATCAGCCATCTTATGCTTTATTTATCTGTTCAATTTAACTTTTCTACATTTCTTACCAAGTAAGAAAATTTTGCCCATTTGAGTATCTTGTCTTTTTATTAAATTCAGTTCAATATTTCAGTATTTTTTGAGTATTTAGCCAATTGTATAGTATTAATATTATAAATACTTAAGTAACTATATCATTCAGAGTACATCTGTACTTCACATATTTCGTATTGTTATGAAAGTTTAAGTATCTATACCTACAAAATAAAATATGTTCTCTTTCCATTGGGCATTTTTTATTCTTTGGGCCCTCCTTGGGCCTTCCGCTATAATAATTAAATACTATTCTCACCCCTGTTAAGAAGTCTTTTAAAAATCCTTGAAAAATGTTTCTATCATAGAAATTTTTCTCACAGAAATTTTCTTATGAAACAAGTTTTTATATAAGTATTTAAGTATAAAGATTCCTTATATCACAAAAATGTTATTTAAAATCACTAATATAATTTGCTCATTCATACTATTCAAAACCTTACACTGTCTCATTAATGTACTTTTAGAAGATGAGCAAAAACTGGTAATACATTGTTTAGAGTATTGGATAATAATTCTGATCAAATTAATAACCTCTTGTTATAATGAGGCTAATTTCAAATTCAATATCACTGTTAACTGGAATAAATGTGTGATTTGGCTAACAACTAATCATGATTATTTTTATTGTTGGATAAATTCTGCAATATAGTGTGTCCCTAGATTGAACCCCTTAGAATTTTTTGTTCTGCTTACCACATAGGCAAAGTTAATTCAAGACAGCTTATTAATAAGGACATACCTGCTATTAAAATCAATACATTTGTAAAAGTATTACTTCACAATTCAGGGTTGTATTTTAATGAATAGAAAAACTTTTGAACTAATGAGATGATGAACATATGATTGGAATGTTCTGTTAGATATGTAGTACTACTAGCACCTACTATTTATTAATTTATAATACAAAATATTATGTTTAGTATAGCTCTATTTGTCTCATGTAAAAATTTGTACTTGAATTCTGAACCATACTTTATATCTTTACCTCCTTAGTATAGATAGGTATTCTAAAAATGTGTACCTTTTATTACTATTATTAGTTTAATATCTTAATAGTTTCATTTGCAAAGAATTTTTTTTTAATTGGAATCTACTGAATTCTTCTAAGCTAAACCTTTAAGTAGAAATGTTAATATTAAAATGTTAATATCTCATTTTATTTGGATTATGAAATAGATCACTTTAAGATATGAATTATGTGGAATGCATTACATATTTTCATATACTTCTTTATTACTGAATTTAATACTTTACACAGTTAATAAAAAATACACTTTTTTACATTACATAGCTTTAAATCTCTCAACTTTCTATTTTCAAAAAATGTTTTAGTCCCATTCAAAATTATTTTCTCATCAACATCAACTTATATAAATATATTTGAGTAACCACAAAAATATTTTTCTACATATTTTAATTACAGAAATGAAAGTGAATATTGTTTTGATTATATGTCTACTAAGTTGTTATAAATATAAATAATTTATTTTTAGAAAAAAATATATAGGTAATACTTAAAGTTATGTAATTTTAGCTACCATCTTTCAAAATTAGAAAAAAATATAAAAAATAAATAGTTGATTAGTAATTGATTAGTTTTATTGAAAGCCTAAACATGGGAATAATTTTGAAATTTCAAAAAAAATACTTGATCCTCATTTTTTTATTTGTAAGTTTTTATAGAGTAGATTTAGATACATTATACTATTTTTTCTATTTATATCTAAAGTATCATTTTCATATAAAATGTCTTCTTATCATATTATTTGCAGCCTTGACATGGACAAACTTAAACTCAGTGAAAAATTTGAATCCGAAATTTTTAAAGGAGCATTAAAAAAAGCATTTGAAAATAAAAATGGACTCAATTTAGGTATTTCTTCTAATACCGTATTGGTTATTATTTTTTTCATTAACAATGACCTCTTTTCTATTTCAGGTGATGAATGTGAAATATATCATGATCCATTTTCATGTGTGTACTTAAAGAATTTTATAAACACATCTTCAAATGAAGAATTGGCAACCATTTCAAAAGATTTAGGAAAACTAAATATGAGAAGCAAAAACAATGATCTTTATAAGTTTTCACAAAGTGTTGATTTCAAGAAACTTAAAAATCGAAATTTACCAACTGTTCGGTATGACATTATTATATATTTTTAAGTAGTAGATCATTTCAATAATTTTGTGTTGGTTATTATTTCAGAAATTTTTTTTTGAATTCAGTTTTGCCCTGGATGAAAGAGTCTACAGGTATTCCTCTTAAGGATGATTCCATTGATATCACTTGCTCATCCTATGGTGATACTGGTAGGAATGAGTACAGTTTATTTAAATTAATTAACCATTATAATATATTCGTTATATGATATAAATTAGTTTGGATGCCAAATTATACCAAACATATTTAAATACAAAATAAGTATAATGAAATCTGTATTGATTTTATTTTGCTATTTTGTTTTCCATAATTTATAAACAGTTTTACTTTAAGTTAAGTTTGGCAGTATTGATTTTATTAACAACACATCACATCTATGCACTTTTATGTTACATTCTAATTATCCTATTTTATGGTTTTCTTTGTTATATGATTTATCATTTTTTAATGTAACTTCGATATAGAGAAAGATTAAAGTTTTCCCCTTTCGAAACAATCTTATTCAGACATTCTTCTTTGTCACGACGACGAGCTTGAAGGTCGACGTGTTGCCTTTGTTTGGTATCTTGTGCCCGAAGATTGGTCAGTAGAAGACGGTGGAGCTCTCGATATAATTAAAGCTGATGACAATCTGCAACCAACCTTTATTGTTAGATCTCTCGTACCGGAGAGAAATTCATTTGTGTTCTTCGAAGTTGGGCCCAGGTCTTTCCATCAGGTTTGATTTTCTAAACTGACCTTTTTTGCAAACTATTTTAATCGACTTTTAATAAATTTTATTAAAAACTGGTAAATATTGATTCTAGTATATCATCTACTTAAATTTCAGTGATCCACGAATTTTTAATTGTTTATTCATTTACATAGTTTCGATTGTGTTCAGTTAATTATTTTTTGATATATTGGTGATAAGCTTATAACGAATAAATAAAATGATGATTTGGCTTTCTAACTTTTTCCTACAGGTGGCTGAAGTCCTCAACCCTAATAAGACTCGACTATCGATCAATGGATGGTTTCATGGCCCGGCACTGCCACGACCACCTCGCTATGTAGATCCAGGTCCTCCACTAATGCTTCCAGCTGATATTGAGGTGTGTAGACATTTTGAATAACGTACTAGTTCTTTTTATATAAAACACAATCAAATCATTGAACATAAACATTTAATATTTTTCTCATTTAATTAATATTCCTTACTACAAACATTTTTTGACCACAACTGCTTTTGTATTGCTTGTTTTAGTAATGATTAAGACTTATCGAATAAGGATATATCCGAACTACCGATTCTTTATAATTTGTGAAATCGTCATTCTGCTTACCACAGGAATCCTTAGTCTACAAGTGGATTAATCCCGCATACTTGGATATGGCGACACAAGACGAGATTCAGGAAGGATTTGTTGACACCTCCGAAGTCCAACTTCCAGATTTCATTGTTGTAAGTGAAATAATAAACATCAAATGATGAGGTGCATATTGTAGTTAGTTGACTTTTAGTCATTAAATTTATTGGAAAACAAACTTGGCATTATTTTTACTTTACATATTTATATTAAAGCGACGGTATTTTTACAGTAGTTTTAATCGTTGCATACATTTCTAATCTTAGCACCACTTTATAATGAATGGATATTTACTGATATTTATTTAAGATTTATTTTCTCTCACCTTTAAGTCAGAACAGTACTCATTACTTGAGAAAGCTTTGGTCTGCAAGGAAATTGATTGGAAAATAGTTGGTCCACTCAATGCCAGGTAATTATTAATATACTGTTCTATTGTATTGGCTGAGCATTATTATAGGTGCATATTTTTGCATTATATTTAACATGTGGTTGTACAATTTTTCTGTTTAAAATTTTCGTTACCTGCTGTAAATAAATAAACTTATAAATAAAGTGTAAATGCTTATAATATTAATAATCGTTTCAACATGTATTCATTCACCAGACGACTGCACTGTGCTCAAGACTCCGACAACCCTCTTCCTGAACCTCTCCGGGAACTGGCTCGTCTTTTCACCTCTGAAGCAATGATGGTGATCCTCTCTGATCTCACTGCTCTCAGTCTGCACTCCTCCGCCCGCTCTTCTGCACCCGAAGATGACGTCACTGTCCAGTCAGCACTGGATGAAGAGAAAGCTGAGAAAGAAGGTCCACCCGCAGACAAGAAAGCCAAGTTGACTTCTGACGTGGCCGAAAATACAACATCAGAGTCTCAATCTCAAGGTTTATATATTTTTATTATTTTTTTAAATGTTTTTTAATATTTAGTAAATTTCAATTCCAAAAGATCTATCCTTGGATTTAAATTATGTAATCCCGGAAATTAGCAACTGGGACATCTAATCAATCGTTACAGGAATCATTATGAAGGTTAGCATATTTAACACACCATGGACATAAAGAGAGATTTTTGTCTATATTTTACTTCTTAAATATTATAAAAATTATTGTCTTCTTTTTACTCAATCGTTAAAATTTGGCTCTCTTTTGTCCTATTTTGTCAGTTATTTTGCCGCAAAAGTATTGCAGTTTTACTGTTTGTTATTATCCTTGTTTGCCTTTGTCTATATAATTAAAATATAATACGACATACCCCAGTATAATAATAATAATAATACCATTTGTAAATTATTTCATAGGAATTGTTATATAGGTTTATTTAGGTTTTATATTTAAAATACCTAATCATTTCTTTCTTTGTATAGAATCATTTTTTGGATATCTATATTCGATAGTCGTTTAGACATTGCTTGGATGATCAAAACGTAACCATTTGTTTGACTTAAAATATATATATAATCGGTTTTATTGATCCGAACGTTTACATTTTCAATCTATCACTTGTCTATCCATTTATATTTATAAAAATCTGTAAACGGTGTTTACACTTTCCTCTAGAACGTAAGTGTGGTCGCTACAAGTTTGGGGAATGGAGGCGCTGTGTCCACAATTGCTACACACTCCTGCGTGATGGGGACTCCTGGTCCAGTGGAAATGGTCTTGAAGTCTTGTTTCATGTTGGCTGTAGGGACACCTGGAGGAAAGAACATGGCGGTTATCGATCCTATATTGTCAAAGGAGAAGACGAAGAGGTATCCCAAATCAGAAAACATAATAACAATAAATTATACATATTTATCGATTTTCCATTTTCCCAATTATTTAAAGTGTTTTTTTTACATTTCAACGCTTAAATTATTATTTTTTCTATGATTTTATCATTGACTCCTTAAGTAAAATGAAATCAGAAGAAGCCCTTTGAAATGTATGCTATTCTTCCCCATTTAATACATTATATAATTTCTACACCTTAAAGAATGAAAGTTAAGTTGAATCTTTTGTTTTTCAGCTTCTGACCGTCTGTCCAATGAACAACGCCCTCAGTCTGGTCTGTGTTGATTCGGACACTCTGAGCTTTATGAAACACATCAACAACAAGTTTAATAAAACTTCTCCGCAGACTTGTGACGCCTCTTCACAATCTGCTTTCTTCGAACTGTTCTCAGTTTACTATGAATACAGATAATTGTTTTACGTAAAGCGATTAGACGTTTTTCTATTGTATACATTTTTAGATATATGATTTCAGAGGTATTATTCTATGACTAAAGAAAAGAAAAATTATTATGTACGTTTTATGCTGCTTTGAAATAGACATCTTTTTATAGACAAATCATTTGAAATTTGTTATTTTGCATTTATTTCTATAGCGTTTCTAGGTGATATGGTTTTGGCATTGTGAAATTTTTGGATATTGTATTAAAAAGCTTACATTAAATTCTTTCTTGTTATAGTATTGAAATAGTAGTTTTAATATTTAATTTATCTGTTCCTGGGAAAATAAACAGAAAATCACCTTATTTCCAAGCATAGTCTAAGTACGATTCAGTTAAAAGGTATTTTGCAAAAAAGAAAATGCCAGTTATCAACAATAGTACTGCATATGCATATTTCTTATATGCAGTATAATCAATTACGAAATGCTTTTCTGACGCAGAAATGAAAATAGCTGAATTTGCCTCCTTATTCTTAACAAGTTTTTATTCACTGAAAATTGTGCTCATAGTAGGTAATTGAAAAAATTAAAGTAACTTGGTAATAGAATAAGGTGGTATAATAATGTTTCCTATCATTTACCTTAAAATTAAGTAGTAATTTTCGGTTAGTAAAATGTTTTTTTGGCGACTTATAAACTATGACTATTAGAGTATTAGACGTAGTATTTGAATTGAGGTGGAATACATCTGCAGATAGACATTAAGATGAAAATAAATTAAAATACCGCTAATCATTTCGAATATGAAGACGTAAACGATAAAGCAATCCTATATAGAAAACCTAGACATGAAACTCACTGACCATACAAATATATAAACGCCACAATCAGACAAAAATTGAAGTTAAATAGAAATGGTGGAAAAGATGAAATGTTCTGAAATGTCGTTTGCTAAATAATATTTTAGAAAAAGGTTTTCAAATCAATTACCTGCAATTGATATTTAATATCGAATTTGATTTAAAATTATATCAAAGCGACTTTTATTTATATAATTACCATCACAAC
Source organism: Vannuccia rotundouncinata (assembly GCA_034780395.1). Lineage (NCBI taxonomy): Eukaryota > Metazoa > Platyhelminthes > Proseriata > Coelogynoporidae > Vannuccia > Vannuccia rotundouncinata. Next base: position 8,843 of record JAUZNC010047058.1, on the reverse strand, counting down.
CCACTTTTTAAAATTGTATTGATAAAGATTTTGTTAAGGGCTAAAAATTTACAGCCTTAAATATATATGAATTGATTCGGAACTGTTCACTTCTTTGAAATAAGTATTTAAGCATATGGCGTAGATGCAATTATAATAGAAATTCATGAGAAATATTCTAATAATTAAATAATAGTTGCTTTCAATTAATAAAATCTTTCAAGTAAAAAATGTATTTTCTTGATAAAAGGATGACTTCAGTAAAAAAAAAACATCCTACGTAATATTATTTCATGTTCTACTCAATTTCAAATACAAACAACTTACAGTAAAAAATCCGTATTTGAAATTCTTTACAGATTACAAAAATATTCATCTGAATTAGCGTAAATTAAAGTAGTACTAAATTAAAAAAATTCAAGTTTAAATATCTATGAATTATTGAAAAATATTACGCGTTCACTCATTAAAAAATTACATTTCAATCATAGCAATTGACTTTTTCTAAATTTTGTCTTTAAGGAGGGAGGCGAAATATTATGTTAATCAATTTCTATGATGTCAATACTCGGATATCTATTAAAACTCGATCACGACTTTTCCAATTTCGTTAAAATAATTATTGCTTATGAATTAGCAATATAGAAAAACAATATTAGATTGAATTCTAATCGCTGATATATTATATTATAGAAATGTTTACTTTCTATTGACTTTATTGAATTGAAAAGTACTACTTGTAATACATAAAAAGTAATATTCAATTCCGATAAATTTGACTCATTGATTTTCAATGAAAAAATTACGTTCCTTCATTAAAAAAGTACTATTTCCTAGCGAATTTATGTAGTTTTATAATATTTAAAATTCATATATATCAATGACTACTATATCATATACAATTTTATCTATAATCGATTGCAAAATAATATTAATATTCTACTATTGAAAAATGAAATAGTTCCTTTCCTTACTTAATATAATGGTTACTATTCCAAACAATGACCAACCAAAGTATGTTTCATTTCTCTGGCAAAATATTTCTCAAGTGGAAAAATTAATTTTGGAAAAGTTTACAACAGATCATAGATTGCGAAAAATAGAAAAATTATGCCATTGTACCATTTCAAAATCGGATCAAATTTATGAGAAATTTGGATCCAACGGTTTATATTTTATAGTTAACATTTATTTTTCGAAACAGGGTGACCGAAATATATGTTTCAGGCTACTATATGATTTGCTTAAAACTATTAGGAAGGAGAGAAATATTGAAAGCGTGTTTCCCCATCTTGTTCGATATACATGGCAGAGGGATAACGAAAATATTGAAAGTCCGAGCGACAGTGATAATAGTATTGATGAGGAAAGAAACACCAGAAAAAATAAAATTTTGGTGGGGAAACGTTCTTCAATACTAAGGAAACAATGTTATGAAAAAAGGCGATACATCAGTACATTAAAATCGAAAAAATCAACTCCAGTTGAGGTCCCAAACCTCCATCCACACAAAAGACAACACGAAAAGAAATCTAGTGCAGAATTACAAAGCCGTGAAATGAGTCAAAAAAATAGTGATACAATTAAATTGAAAAATGAAAATTTATTAAAAGCTGGAGGTAAAGTTACAAAGCGCGACCCTGGTACTAGTAAAAACACGTTATTAACTAAAAGACCACAATTTGTTATGTCAGAGAACGCTGAAAATGACCCACAAGATGCTTCAACATCTTCACCTAAAATCGTACAAGGCCGGAAAAAAAGTTTGCTATTAAAGAAACACGTTAGGCGCCGATTTTCCAAAGGAAAAATCGTTATTTTTAGAAATACTTCCACTCTTGCTTCCATTTTAGAATTGAGCGAAAATTCCAAAAATATATCTTTTGAAAGAGAAGATTCTTCAGTTCTTGCAGAAACAAGACGTCAAGACAAATTATTTAATTATATTCCTAAAGGTAAAGAACAACGTTTGCCGGAGCCTAAAATATATTACGAACGTAGTCATGTGCCACCTAAAGGTAAGTCTGATAATTTAAGAGAACTCTCCTCGACTTCATCTGGTTTTCTGAAGATTTTACCTCAACCAACAGAAATGGTGCAATCGCCAAATATAGCCAAAAAGTTAAACAAAAAACGTAAAAGTTTCAAAGTATCTAATGAAGATATTGCTAAAATATTTTCTACTAATTACAAAATATCTCCTGATATCAAAAATGTAGACTGTTATTTTTCGGATGATTCATTAAGCCCTGTGACATCCGCTTCATACAAAACAGCTCCTTTAGAATGTATTAATGGAAATATTTGCTCCAATAATTGCTTACTTGAATTTTTAAAACAAATTATATTGACGCTCTATACGAACGACAAAAATCATTGTTTTAATAAACAATATTCAAATTTTTCAATTTTAGAGAGAACTGCAAATGTGAAAATTGCATTACAACCTCAGTCAGAATATTTTTGTGAATATTGTAAAAGCTTTTATAACAAAAATAACGAAATCATTTTGAAGGAAATAGACATTGCTGGAACTACTTTACAGAAATTAGACACCAACATTTTTAAGCAGAAATATTTAAATGTTATTAAAGAATTATTTAATGAGGGTTTCTCTGACCAATTTCTCTATAAATGTTCCGATTTTCGATTATGGAAGGGGGATTATCTTAGACCTGAAAGTATATTAGATTGCAGTTACAATGAACTAGTGTCTCCTTCAAATCGTAATTATTTTCATATTAATTATGACAAAGCAGACGACAGTGATGATGAAATGGAAAAGTATCCCGCACTTGCTAAAGATGACAACATTTTACTAGAGGACTGGGACAGCAATACTAATCTCAGCGATAAATGTAGTTTTAATAAATCTTACCATAAATGTACTGATATTAATCCGAAAAAATGTTTAGCCGAAAAGTTATGCAAACGAAATATTATCGAAGGCTGTTATCATTCCGTTTTAGATCGAAAACATAATCTCGCTATCCTTGAATTAGAAGCAGAACGCCATGAAGATCAGGAGAAACACAATACTAAAATACTCAACAGTATGAGTCTAAATCAATCTGATAAATTATTTTCGTGTGATTCTTTCTTAAAGACAGAATGTCAGAAAGACTTTAATGTGAATATTAATTCAATGGAACCAACGAAAACATTCTATCAAATTAGAAAAGTTTTAGAAATGTTGTGCATGTCTGATCCCCATTGTCAAAACTGTCTGATGACAAATTTTGATTGCACTTTTTGCAAAAACAAGGAAATACACTGCCTTCTTCAAAATAATAATTACCATTCATTAATTGTAGTGTTGATCAACGAAGCTTTACGCGCTATCTACAAAGTTGTAATCGGTAAATTGCATGGTAAATTGAAATAATTTTTTTGTTAATTTTAATATAATTTTTCGAGTTCAACTTATAAAATTTTATTTAATTTTCAAACTAATCAATATATTTGTATATTGAATTAATCTTAGTTCTTTTTATAGAAGTTATATATGCAATTTGGCCTACTACATAATAATAATGTAGTAGAAAAATTCGGATTTAGAAATCATAACCATTTTTCTCTTTGGTGCATAATGTGCTCTTTATAAGATATTGACTCATCTTAAAAGGGACACTTTATATGCCATGGACTACTTTATAATATATGGCTTGTAGTCAGTTTTATATTCATTGGAGCCAACGTAATTCATTATATTCATTGTAATGCTTATTTAGGAAAATTATTACGTTTATTAATTCATTCGGAGCACTTTGAACACCATTTACCAAATAGCTTAACTGAGTTTCACGACTGGAATTCGAAATCTGGTTCTTTATTCATTCGTCGGTTATACTTTACCAATTTTAACTAAATAGTCATTATTTTACAATAAAGCTAAGGGACTTATAAATTTGTTTTTAGAATTTAAAAAAAATATTTGAATTATGTCAATAGTTATTATAACCGCATACGTTTTTTAAGTGTTTAATCCCATAACTGCAACTATAGGAAAACTTCACATTTATATCTATCAATCATACAATTACCTAAATTTATTTTCACTATACATAAATTGAGTACAGACAGATAATACAAATTGAAATTATCTCACTGTCATCCCGATGTTTGAGTTCAATTGGATATCAATTGGCGAATTAGATATTTTATAATAAATTAATTATTTGAACGTTTTAAATTGTTTCCAGATTGAATTAATGCATTATTTTTAAAGTAGAAAATGATCTATGAAATTCAGAATGTTGTGTTTAAAATTTCCATAATCCGAATTTGAGATTTACTAATTTCTCACTCAATTCGTTAATCCATAAAATAAATGTACAAATCTTTCAGTTCATACAATAAATATTACAGATAATTAAAAAAATTAATGAGTAATTTAATCAATTTTCAATTATATCTAAATTATTTTTAGTTTATGAAAGAATAAAAAACGTGACATATTACTGATAAGCAATTGATTTAAATAAAAAAAAAATACCTATGCACAATTAAAACAGAAAATATTGTTCCGTATCTTCTTATCATTGAAGCAAGAAGAAGTAAGTATTAGCAATACCTACTTAATAATCATTCTTCTGGTGTAACAATCTCATAAAACATCAGATGTTTTTAAAAAAAATTGACAACCATAATAATTGATCCGTCATTGTCATTCGTTAAGTTGCAGTAAAATGGAACAGGAACCGTTTAGTCGTGGACACCGCAGTTGGTCAAGGATTCCTGCCTTTGTATTCCTACCCAATGTATATTACTTTGTTGAAAAGAATCTATTTTAATTCAACCGCTTTTGCAGTCATGTTCCAAGTACAACCACTGATTGGTTTCAAGCCCAAAATCGTATTAATGCTAGTTTTAATAATAACCGATTCAAGTTGAGTGTCCCCTAAGGCACTTCCCCTGTTAGTGACAGTCAACACCGATTCTGACGAAATTTTCTCGAAAATGACTTTGGTTTGGTCGTCTCCTAATCCAAGATTTAATTGGCGCTTCTTTTTGATAGCTTTCTTTTTACTCAATTTTGAACCCGATTTTTCTTTTTCTTTGTGTAAATATTTAACTTGTTTTGAAAGTAAATTCGGTTTTTCAATCGTTTCTGGCAAATCAACCTTTTCTTTGAATTTAGGAAATCTTTTAAAGCAATTATTTTTTGTGAATTTAACATTGTCGGTTAGCGGCAACCATTTACCGGTTGTGTGAATTTCAAAACAAGGTTGTATTTTTTGAACCGTTTTAGTGATTTTACTTAGTTGATTACATAACATGTCAATCATTTGTAAACAACCCCGATGATTGCCTAAATGTTGCTCATACTGAATTTGTATTAAATGACATAATCGAAGCCATGTCAAATTATTATCCATTGAAATATTAAATTTACAATGACAAATCATTTCAATTTTTCTAATTTGGCGATTCTTATTGTCCTTGTTACAAAATATCGATGCGAGATGACCATCCTTTGGGATATGAAATAGAAAATATTCTACATTTTGGGGGATATTTTCTTTTGTGAAATTATTTTGTTTTATAGAAGTGTTATTCATTATTTATATTCCTTTGTTTGTTATAGTGATGTTATCAACTAATAATAGTATTTCAAAAGATCAAAATTTTTAATCTTGTATATGCATAAAATTAAATTTATTATATTAAATATAATAATTTTTGAATATTTGAAAGGATCGATTAATTATATTTATGTTATTATGATTTATAGTTTAAACCTATGATTTAAACTGAGTAATCGATGCTTTTAATTCTGTTTGGTAAATATCATAGACATTATATATATATATAGTAGTTATATAGTGTAATGTCTATGGTAAATATCAAATAAATGAGGTCTACTATCAATTGGTCCATATCAATTGGTATTTAATTGTGTACAAGGTATTTTATAAGTAACTAATTTTTCTGCACTAAGAATTAATACACAATTTAAAATTACAAATATTCGAAGTTTGTAAATTGTATTTGTAGTGAATTTCTGTTTTGAAAAAGTTTCATCATGTTAACTTAAAGTATTTCAATTTATATAATTTAATTTATTCAATTTTAATAAATATTAAATATCTATGATATACGAATAGTTCTATTTTTCTAGATATTTTTATTATATAAGTGTCGAAGATTTTTATTTGTTCTGTTGTGTCATTTAAACTAAGGAGAAAAATCCGGTATTTTTTAACATTAAATATGTATATAATAAATTGAAATAAAAAATCAATTTATCTAATTGAATATATATCTAAAGGAATATATATTTTAAAACAGACATAACCTCCCAATCATAGAGTACGTAGAGTACGTACTCTATGCTCCCAATTATATATATATATAGATTATGGCATTCATTTAAGTCATTTTATATAAATTATTTTATAATTAATGGTATACATCATTGATATCGTAATAACCTTCATAATGACTACAGCAATATATGATTATTCCTTACATTTATGCCAAAGCTATGCATTACTGCCCGCAAAATTGTAATGCATAATGGTATTGTCCAATAAGATCTACGTTTCTGTATCTATTCGTAATGTCAAATAATATATTACACATGAAATTTTGCAGGCAGCAATGTATCAATTTATGCCCTCAAAATTATGACTGACTACTAATTTTTATATTTAATTTATAAATATTTTTAATTAATAAAAAACGTTTAATACATAACATAGTCATAGACAAGAACATTTATTTCGGAAACTCGCAGTGTGGAAATTTACGCGTTAAATTAACAAACACTTAATACCATTATAAACAAGAATCGTTTATTTTGAATTCGCAGTTGTGGAACTCTCCGCTGAAATTGGCGACCACTGAACCTTTATTGTCATTGTCGCCAGCGGATTTCGCTGAAATGTTTCGTTATTGACTCCAATAGTACCATGTGCTACAATTTTAATAACTTTCGTAGATGATTTTGTAAATCCACCATTTAGTTAGTCATAAAAATCATAATAACTTGTAAAAAATCTAAAAATTAACAGCAGGAATGCAGATAAGGCTCGATGAAGAATAGAATTTTCCGTCATCAGTCTTTAATCGCGAAAAAAGTAACTTAAATAATTGTTCAAAATGCTTAAAATCAGTAGATAAAGATTTAGAGGATAAAAAATCTTTGAATTTTTTGAAAAGCGTAACATTTGATTTATGGTTTTTTGGAAAGACTTCCTCTTCCAATATTCTTAATTCAATTTCAATTTCTTGATCAATATCAACAGGTATATCTCCCGTTTCTAACATATCCATTAAAGATTTGGACAATTCGTACATCTACATACCTATCGTTCTTTTCAAGTGTTATCCAGTCGAGCATTTCACTATCGAGAAATTTTCATGAAATATCACCTCCTGGTTCATTTGATAAAATGAGCAACGCCATAAAAGAATTTTTTTCCAAAACTGAATCAATATAGTTCCACATAGCCGGGTTTAAAGGGTTAATATTGCAAAGTCTAAATTTAAATATTTTTATAGATCATAAAGGATAACATGGATACATAGAAATTGACTAACATAATAATTTCGCTTCAAAGGCAATATTGAAACAAAGTTAATTTCTATGCATAGATATTAGTTTATTATAGATTAAATATAGAGGATAACATAGATATTAAGTTATTATAAATTAATTATAGAAGATATCAATATAGATATTAGGTCAATACTTTTATTAATTCCGTAATTAGATACCATACACCACCACAAAATTAAAAAAAATAAGAAACTGAATTGCTAATCATTGTCCCTCCACTCTCTACACCACCCCAGACATTATTAAAATAAGAAACTGTATTGTTCATATTTTCTCAACTTTAAAAAAAATTGTTGCTTATAATTTTATTCATCAAAGTGTTTTCTACATATTAAAAGCAAAAATTACATAAATATATTATAATGTTTACTTTCAGATACATTTTAATATAATCTATTCTATCACATTTAGCCGATTTTTATGCAAAAAACTACGTATTGGAACCTTAATTCAATTATATCTGAAAGTAAACTTTAATCTAAAAGTATAATTTTTTCTTCTAATATGTAAAAACACACTTATATAACAATTAGATAACAATTATGAAAATTAAAAAAAAGATAACACTTAGATAACAATTTTTAAAAATTTGAGAAAATATGATAATATTTTTGTTTTCTTTCAAATCAATCTTTTTCATCTAAAAATTAAACCAAAATCATAGATATTTCCTTTTAAAATGGAAAAACTCTAAAAATAAAATATTGGACAGTAGTATTTTTGGCACTTTGCAGAGGTGTTAGTTTGGACGAATATATCTACCATAATCAATCGTCAAACCTTTGTTAGCAATTTGTCCACATTTTCGTTAATTTTGGACTACAATAACCCAGAATGACTGGACTACTATACTAACCTATACTCACACATGAGTGTAATAAATAAAAAACACAAATTAGGTTTTTCAGTTATTTAAATACTTACAACGCAATCAATCTTTTCGACCAAATGCAACGTTGAATGTAATTTTTTAATGTATAGCACAATAAATTGCTTTCTGTATGTCATTAGCATCCAATTCTTTCTGTTTTGATGTATACCTACTTACCTTGAATCCGAAACAATAACATTATTAGTGTTTCTGGAGGACAATTCTCTCCAGATCTTTGGCGCACTTCGTAAAAAATTTAATGACCCATAATTTTTATGATTGATATATTTTGGTTATCTTAGTTACACCGAAATAAATATCAATTTTTAAACCAGAATTTAGTATATTACTGTTATAGGCTGTATCGATGAATTTGAGCGCCTGTAAAAAAATAATTTTCCATAAAATGTTTTATTATACCAAAGTATA
>JAUZNC010047047.1:0-16146 GCA_034780395.1 Vannuccia rotundouncinata | reverse complement strand
GTCCTTCCTCCATTATAGGCCTCCTTCTCAATCTCTAGGGTCCTTCCTCCATTAGAGGCCTCCTTCTCAATCACTAGGGTCTCTTCCTCCATTAGAGGCCTCCTTCTCAATCTCAAGGGTCTCTTCCTCCATTAGAGGCCTCCTTCTCAATCTCAAGGGTCTCTTCCTCCATTAGAGGCCTCCTTCTCAATCTCTAGGGTCTCTTCCTCCATTAGAGGCCTCCTTCTCAATCTCAAGGGTCTCTTCCTCCATTAGATACCTCCTTTTCAACTTTTCATCTTGATTCAAAATGTGTATTATTAATAAATTCTGACAGTCGAATTTTTTATTATATATTATTGTTATTTTAGAAGCGGATATTATTTTTAAGCATTTTAAAAATGTTATGATCGGATATTTGTGATAATAATACTAGAATATCCCCTACATTCATAAAAGTAGATTATATATTTTAGGAACGTACAGATTTACAGATCTAACGATTAAATATTTGCAGAAAATATGTTTTTAAATTTGATAAAATGAGAAATCTATGCTCACTTCTATATCAAATTAAATGTTTTGGAGCATCATTATTCAAAATGTTTATTCTAAAGGAAATAAATTGTTAGCATATTTCATAGACATTATATATCTATACATTAAACGTTGTAGTTATATAGTGTAATGTCTATGCCATATTTCCATCACTATACGCACTCGAATTCTATCTAGACTTCTACAGTAATTTCAAATTATAGACCGATATCTATGAGTAAAAAACAATCTTTGATTAATATCGCGTATCTCCGCTGAAATCAATATTATAACATAGATATACAAATAATTCTATTTAATTTTAAAACTTTCATAATAATCAATCATACCTCAATAATCTATTCATATTTGGAACGCCATGAATCAAATCTTGACAATTTTAATTCTTATCGAAGTATTAATGGGGTTTACAATTGCTTGCAGTAAGTTTAATTCTGTTTGAACTATGTATTACAGATATCACAAATTAAGCATCAATATACAAGCGAAATATGTGAATATATAAATAAATATATCTCCGTTGAAAAATGAAATTTCCTTCAATTTTAGAGAATAAAAATGGAAAGCAACGATGTCTTTCTGATGATGATAGCTGCATAGGACGTAAAGATTGCTGTCCCGGAAAGAAATGTGTCAAATTTACCATCGGATTTTTTTATCCCTACGCTTACCGATGTATTAAAATTCCAAATACTTTGCCCGAAAGGTCAGACTAATTTTGTAATTCGATTTTTACAGTGTTAACCATTTTTTCTTTACTATATTATTGTTATTGTTTTTTAAGAAATATAATCCTATACTCGGGGCAACTTCCGAATTGTTTGTTTTTAGCGTTCCTATCATCCCATATAAAATTATAATATTTTTTTTCGTGCTGTAATTATTATGAAATACGTGTATAATAGGTATGTCAGTAATTGGCTATATGTAAAATGTATGTATATGTATCAACCAATTTTTTGAAAAGAGAAGATATGTAAATGTGTAATTATATATTTATTAAATTATATAATAATTAAAAACATATCTGAACATCTGAACTACAATATATGTAAAATAAAGAAATAAACAATAAAATTGAGACAGTATATAGATAATGTATTATTATAATATGAAAGTAATCAAAGTCTAAAACTACTAAAATAATATCCTTTAGATAATAACATAAATTATACACAACCTTAGAATATATTGAAATAGAAGATCACAACCAATATAAAATGAATCAAAAGCAATACATTGATTTTAATTAATTTAATTATGTAGTATATTACTTTCTTTTGATAAAGTAGTAAAATATACATAATACTAATAATCGTAATTTAATATGACTACAAAATTGCAAAGCATCCTAAATTCGATGAAAGGGAGTAAAAATGTTTTTTGTAGTATAAATAAAATCAAGTGAAATGTATGATAGACATAATATTTTACTATATACACTAAGAATTAATTATGTACTACTACAGCAAATAAAAATTTGTCTAAAATGCAATTAAAATTTTTGATAAAAATGTAATAATTTGGATTACGATTAAATGTATCTTGAATTTAAAAGAATTGAAATAAACAAACTACTTTTTTTGTCTATTTACAATATACATATTTTAATATGACACAAGATAATAGTTTTCAATCAGTCAATTGTATAATTTAAAATAGATTTTTGTTACGGCAACATTTTTAGTAGCGAATTAATGAAATACTCTCAAATTCGTTTACTATTGTGGGAAAAAAATCATTTATACAATAAATAGATAAATCCTCCGTTCTGATCCATAGATATTGCAAGTAAAACTAATAGATTGGAAATTAACAAAATAATGGTAATTTTTAAGCAACTTTGATGTAAAAATCTAGTTTCAAATTGAAATTTCAAATGCCTTCTTCAAGTGCCAAATTTTTCTATACTTTGGATTCCAATCGATTAATTTTATAATATAAACAATCTTATATTAAAATATGTGCCTTATCATAACAGCGTGAACAAATAAAGTTTAAAAAGAAAAAAGGTTTAAACTGATGGCTAAGGAAAGTAATAAATAAAGTTTTAAAGAGATTAAAGCAGAAACAGGAGCACTAGCTTCGCCATTAGGATGTAAGCTTCTTCTGGTGTCTTTATCAGGTCGGTCGGGTGGCCAGTTACGATCCCCACCTCGATTCCAATCTGGATTGGTATTGCGATCTGGATACCAATCCGGATTGGGATTGCGATCGGGGCTAACTTTACCTGATGGAGGTCGAGAATCTGTGTTGCGACATTGGCGCTCTTAAACGTAGGGACGAAAATGTAAATGGGTTTTAGTGGCCTGGATATAACTGCTTCAATGATAAATATTAGTGAAATATTTAAATTAAGGTAGTATTCTAGGTGCGTCTCTATCTCATTTCATTATTTATTGGATACATTTGTGACTGTTGAAAACAAAAAAAACATTTATTTGGAACAACTAGAAAAAAGGATATTTAATTTTTGGTTGCTATGCGTAATGTCTATATTATGTCAAATGATTTCAGGTTATAAAAAGAGCATGAATCACACTTAATGAACAATTTTTATGACAATATTACAGTATTCAAATTGCTTAATCTCAAAAAAGAATTATGATTATTTCCAGTTCAAAAATAGATGAGTACATAAATAATATGCGTTATTGTAAAATCAAATTCTAATTATTAAAGGAATATATTAAGGAATTAATTTCCTAATATATTAAGATTTCTTAAAAGGTTTTTATTGAAGTTATATATAAGTATGTAAAGAATAAAAAAAATATAGAACATAATACGTTGCCTTCAAAATATTATTACCTAATCCAAAATATTGTAATACTGACAAGTGCTCATACAAAAATATATTGGTGTTAATTATTATAGTGGTAAATTATTTTGTTATGTACGATAAACCATATTTTAGGAATAGTTGATTACTAATTCAAGGTCGCAATGGTTCCCTTTTTATTAATGATAATGAAATTAAAAATGACAAATAAACAAAATTATTAAAAATAAAATGAACTATATTTTTGATAGTATAATACGGATTCAATATCAAGCATTAATTGCAGCTTAAAATAAAATATATAAATATAAAGTCATAAACCCATTTCTCATATATTATAGTGTAAAATTGTAAAATTGTATTCTATGTATGTCTCACTCTAAAACTTTACTTGGCGTTGAATTCTGCTTAACTAAATAAACAAGATTTTAAATAAACTGTTTTTTCAGAGATTGCGATAGACGGAGTGTCGAGTTAATAAATCGTTGAATCAATGTGTAATTCTAACTAAGTAAATCTAAAAGTCGTCACATAATTCGTCCGCACATCACCAATTGATTGACAATGAGCTCCTTCATGCATACTTAAGATGTATGCATAGAAGACAGAAATATTTACTAAAACACACTATTCCCTGTATTCGCTTTTTTAAGAATTATTTAATGTAAAAATCCCACAATTTTATCTATTTTGATAATAATTATATCATTTGAAAGCTAGGCATAATGATCTTCTTATCTTACAATTTTAAATTGATCCGATAATTAGAAGTAGTCCTATTTCTTTTTTGAAAATGTTTTGTCAGTGATTAAAATTTTCGTAAACAAATAATGCTTTACGTCATAATTTAAAAATGTACTGCTAACTCAAAATTTAAAAAACGCTCAAGGTGCTGTTTCATAGATCGCGGCTCAAATATCGATTACATGGGTATTTATTTTGTAACGGAAGAACGACAAAGGTATCCAAGAGAGGTTTAATTTGTGTTTTTATAAATCATAAATAGATATGATGAATTATTTCATCTGTTGAAAATGTTTTGCAATTAAAGTTTGTTTTATTGAAAAAAGTTAAAAACTGTCAATAACTACTGATATCAATTTTGAGAATGTTATTAAATAAAAAAGCCTAATAAATATTGACAATAAATAAATGTAGCATTGTCCAGCTTCTCAGTTCATATGGTTGTGAGAGACTCAACAGCTGTTCTTGGAGCTGTCAAAAGGCCTTCACTTTTCTTTATTCCCCGATCAGGAATTCACTTTACACGATGTCTATTATACTTCCCTGACAGAATATAATTGGGAGGTTGCATGCGCGAACATAAACTTGGAAAGAAATGGAATATTGCCCCTCTAAAATCTAATTTATAGGCAGTTTTAAGCGGTTTTTCTAAAAATATTGTTACATGCAGAGTTTAGGCATAACTTGCGAACATACTCATCATATAATCAGAATTTTAATTTATAAAATTAATGTACGATTTTATTTAACATTCTTTCATATTTGAAATTATTAGGACAATATAAAATATGTTAATATTTCTGTAACATGTTTTTTTAAAATTTATTTCATATTTTATTATTAAATCGTATTTTAAAATATCTAATGGAGTCTTTATAGTTTTAGGCTAAAAGTCTATTTACAGATTCGTTAGAAATTGTAGTTTTCGAGTACTAGTTAAATCATTCCAGAATGGAGGTAGGCATATCAGAATCGTGAAAATGGCGGCATTCTTGATTTCTATACAACTAAGTTTTATCTTCATCCTGGGAAATTGCATGCACCCGGTTGGAAACCATGAGATAAACTGACAGAGTCGTGAGATCGGAGAGTGAGAGGAAGAGGAGTCGATGGATACAGTGAGCCAGAGAATTACAAGGTGAGGATGGGAACTTTCGATGTTAGCTTTTGGAATGCAACACACATACGTCATACTGTCGGATCCAAGGCAGAGTTAGTTTTGCGCTGAGGAGTTGTTTCTTACTAACTTAATGATGCAGAGAGGATGAAGCAATGCTCAATGGAGTAAATGAATTCTTATCATTAGTCGCATCAGTGGTTCCTCCAGCCGCAACTTCTGCCATAATCCCCCTTTTATTGTAGAAAGACACTGATACAGGAATATTTATCCCAAGCCATTAGTTCAGTATATGCTTTATTATGTAGTTATACTTTTTTTAGATTGATTGATTGATTCAGTAAATATGTGATATGATCGATGCCTTAAAAAACCTACTTTTATAATGTTGATAAGAAAGCGAAATGATTAATTAAGCTTGAAATATGTTAAAAAGTATCAAACAGATTTTATAAAAAAGTCAGTTTGATTTCTTGTCACCGAATTTCAAGAAATAAAAACAAAAACATGTATGTATCCAATGTAAAATGTGACGTTTTAAATTTTTCTAAAATATGCCATTTCACAATATTTAATAATTAATTATATGTTTTTTTACAATTTTTTTTAACAGAAATAAGCATCTGTATTGATAGCAGTGCATCTATATGATGAAATATAGGGATACCAATACTAATATGTAATAACAAATTTAGTTTTCATGATGTAATTAACGTCAAGATATCCAAAGAAGTCGAATAAGGTTGCAAGAAGACGTATTAAAACTCTAATTTCGTGAAATCTTCAATATAAAAATCCTCTATTATCCATCCTAATTTTGATTGCTTTAAATAGAAGAAAAAAATCAATATCGGGGCTTTTTTGTCAAAAAGCACTACATTATGAAAACCACTAGCGACATTATATAACTCCTAAACAGGGTTTCCTGGCATTTTATCATCATATGTTCAATTCCCAACCTGACAATCAACCCGTTCTTTCTCAAACTGTTGCTTTTCATAATACGTATATACTTTCTTTTTTGTTGTTGAGCTGAAACCTTTCGTCAGGTATATGCTCATAATAAATGAATATACAATATGTTATCTACATTTGGTTGTCGATTCTCCAAGTGTCTTGCGAGCAACATTATTTTCCCGATTATAATATAATACAAGGGTGTCTTTATATCTGAAAAAATCGATGCCCTAATTAAAACAAAGGTTTGTTTTTATTTTAGTTATATCGCACCTCGATGTATATGACTTTAACCTAACTCTATATTGGGCCAATATAATGAATTATATACTTTGCATTAATAAACTAAAGTATAGTTATTTTGAAAATGTTCACTGTTAATTTTCCCAAGCTCAGGCTATGTAAATGTTCTACATATAAAAATGTTTTCTAATTATAGGAAGCCTTTTGAAGCATGACAATTCAAAAAGCTTTTTCTGAATAACATTTCATCATTATTTTGTTTAAATTGTTTATTTTTTGTTCTTTAAAACAAAGGAGATTAATTAGTCCTGACTCTTAAAAGTTTCTAGCAACAACAAAACTTTCCACAAAAACGTAACTCCTTCCATCTCTCTATATAAGTGGGGTAATTGCCATGAACAGCTAGGACACAAAGTAACAATTGTGATTTATTTGCGAATTAAATGATCATACACCGTAAAGATTTTATTTCTCTCATCCAGCTCTCCTATAAAGTGCAGAAGCGTAATTAGATATTGTATCAAATTGTCAGTGCGTCCAGTAGAAAGCCAATATAATATTGATCTGGGTTTGAGATCACCCCAACATATTAAAGGCTGTGGCATGCAAGCAAGCCAAGAAGTTTTCATCAGAGAATAGCTGCTATCTGTTCCAAGACTCTGGTGTTGCAATGTGGTCAATCTAGAGGACAGAGTTAGTCAAGTGGATGACAAATTGCATCCCAACGTCGAAATGAAAAGGAATAAATCTTAACTCACGTCACAGAGAGAAATTCGAAATGAAGTTTCACTTTCTTTCAACAAGTTTTCGGGTTTTCCGGCTTTTATAATTCTGTGTTTAAGAAATCTTTTCCTTTTAATTAATTCACTACAATCGCCTCAAGCAATGTGACTGTTTTTTTATTGAAATCTATAAGAAAATAAGATTATCACCGAATAATTTTCATTCATGTTAAAAAATAATTTAAAATCTCGTATTTTGGACTGTTTTCAATTAATAGCTTTTAGTTAGAAGAATTCATCAAACTTTTAATTAAACTGTCAAGTTTTATTTAAGCAATCAGTTTAATTTTAAACAATTCAAATTTGGATTTAATTTGTAATTAGAGAATTAAACAGTGATTTTTTTATTTTTATTTAAGAATTTAGCGGAATTATATTATTATCATTGTAATAAACTAGAATATTGATTTTTTATATTTTACAAAATGTAATATGATCATTTTGTCTCCCTAATGGTAATTGTAAATATATTTAATGTTATTATTACTAAATTTAATTTTTATTTCTAAAATTATTCCAATGTTGAGACTAAAAAATATTCTGGCTATTTTTTGATGTAAGTTTAGTTATTCAAAAATCTTTTTATTTAGACTGCGTGAAATATCATAGAAGGCATTAATTAATCTTAAATCAAAGATTGAAGTCATATTGTGGAATAAATATGGTAATAAGTATTTTAATACGGACATTTTTTCGCAAACGTATTCAAGCATTTTGTAATTCCTAGGTTTACAATTCACAGCAATATTTTCGCATGGTTAGGACCATTTTAAATCTCATAAAACTATCAAATTCCTTTCTTGATTAAAATTATACGCCAACCAATGATGGAACAAATTGAGAGGTATTCGAATGAAGTGAAGCGGTGTGAATCAATGCCAGATAAATAACGAAACTAACGAAATATCGAAATTGAACTGTTAATCTTAAGATGTCATCTCAATAATTCGTCTTTACGAAGAAGTTCACGTTTAATTCGCGTTATTGTTGTACTCAATCTCCAATATATTCGTAAAATTATCGCACACAAAAATAAAATTCGATGTTTTAATTAACACGAAATATGTCCTGTATACCCACCTACACGTGGTTTTATGACATCTATCAATATTCCACAAACATTCGTTCAGTCGAATAAAACAAGGCATATTCATAAAAAAATACAAGACACACCGCGAATGACAGTCAAACTTATCGAATTATGTTTTATAAGAAACACAATCATTGTCAACTAAATAACTCCACTACCTTTTAGACGGACAGATCTTGTGAGCCACTTCCACATTCCTTTTAATGTAGCCTCCTTCATCCCTTCCCAATCGTTCCCCACTATCCCTGAGGTCCACGCAGATTATTAAAAGAGATTGATTTCCATGAAGGATGTTCAACCTTTGATGATGTTTAGAAGTCAAACTTCCGTAGACTATGACTTGTGAAGGTGAATCTGGTGTTCAAAATGTTAAAATGAACTCTGAGTTTTATTGACTTTATTCTTTCGGTTGGTTTGCACTGTGTTGTGTTCCCATGCCATGTCTCATGCGGTGATTTTCGGGAAGGCAATTTAATTAGCGATATCTTTCCTGATATTTCCCAACAAATTAAAATATTTAATAGTGCTAAAAATTGAAAATTGTGTATATATATTGACTTGTTATTAAAAAAAGTTTTTTGACTTTGAAATCTATAATGTATATCCTTGAAAATCGATTCATTTATTGATAAAAAGATAACATAATGTCTCAATTTTGACACATATTAATAATTAATGGAATTACTGTTAAATTTTGTTTCATGAGCCGAAGCAAAAAATATTTAAAAATTCTTTTATGACAAAATTTCATCAAATTTATCAAAAAAATCTTTGACAAAAAATCAAGATTAAAAATAATTTGAGAAGATTATAAAAATAGCAATTAAAAGCAAAGATAAAAATTGGTTCAACTCAGTAACTTTGGTTCAACACATCTCTTCTTATTGTTTTTTGGTATTAACGTTCGTCTCTAATTAATTAAATAATACTTTATTAAGAGTGATTATGTGATGAGTTGCATACTTGCAAATCAAGCTGATTATCATAATGGAGAAAATATATTAATGATGTTGTAAACTATTCAGTTTATTAACTGTTCCCTTTTATTAATGGTATTTATTATTCTGGAAGACTAATGTTATAGTCTAGAGTAACTATAATTATATACGAGAAGCATGCTTATTAAGTAGAATTTAATTACTCAACGAATGGGCATTATTTTATGTATTCAGCCAGAAGAGAAGATACCCTTTCGTTCACTCTCTCACAAAGAAAAGGGAAGAACGAAGGATCATCCGGATTCCTTATTTCGTTTCCCCTTTTTGTCAGGATGTAAGTAACTATAACTTGTGCATTTCTTGCAGAATAACTGAGGCTGTACCTATATCAGCAATATATTCTCTCTAGGGGGAAGTTCGATTCACTAATTGTTCCAATTGGGAAATGAAGACGCTCCCCCTAATCACTTCAATACCCCAGCCCCTCCAGCCTTCCTTCTTCTTTTGTCGTGCCGAAAATTATTATTACATATTCTACAGATATTTCCTTTTGAGTCCGTCCTTTACATATGTAGGCTTGATATTTTAGTCCACGAGTCCTTCTGGAAAGCACCATGATCAGGAGACAGGGAAGAGGGGTCGGTTAGTCCTGCAATATGGCACTGAACAAAAGGACACATCTCCCCTCGTTCGTTTTTCTCCAAGGGAAAAAAATTTTGTCCCTGCGGCATGTCGAGAAAAGGCAATAAAATGAAGTTAAAGTAGTCGGAACCAAATCTCCTGCTCGCTTTTATCTTCAGCAGCAGGACTGCAAGTTCAAACCTCTTCTTCCCCTCCGAGTGCTTGGCTGCAAGAAGGATTTCTTGGAGAAAACTAATAGATTAACCAGATCGAGACCAGAGACACAATTCTCGCTCCCATGGACGGAGAGGATTGGGTGGGTGTCTTTCTCTTAAGCTAACGATCTGCAGTATAATTAAGTTTTCTCTTATTTGGCCACTTGAGTGTACCAAAACTAAAATTCACCGGAAATCATCTTACACCCATTTAAGTTGATTTTGAGTAGATGAGGATAAAATAAATTATAAAAAAGTTTTTATTTATTCTATGTTAGTGAATTTAAGGATTTTTAAAAAATATGAAGTATTCGGTAAGCAATTTAATCAATTCAATCGAAGGATTATTTAGTCTTCAATTTACTGTATTAACGAATTAAATTTTATAACAAATAAATCAAAAATATGCTTTTATTTATTTGTGTTAATTTAATTTATCAAGCAAACAATATTTGCGCGTAAATCAATAATTCTAAATATAAACACTTTTCAAAATTTCTTAATTTGACCGGATTATTGAAATCGGAGAGCTCTGTCAATAAATTGAAATTGAATTTAAATAAATATTAATTTCGATGTGTTAACCTCAACTTATACTCGTACGTATTCTATACTTACTAAATATAAACATATACAAACTATTCTGAAACTTACATGACTTATATAATATAATGTAATCTAATTAAATTTTAATTATATACTTTTTACAAAATATTTTTCAATTTTCAGTTTTAAAATTAATTTTCATGGCATTAAAACTGTGAATTTTAATAATAAATATAAATTTGGTTTATGACGTCATAATATATAATCTCAATATTTTAAAATTTAGATTAATTTTTATGCTACTGCTCAGACCTAATAAAACCGGTTTGGTTATTTTTACCAACTAAAAAGACAAACCTTAACTCTTTACCCTATAAACGACAAACTGTGACTGTTATTTCAAACAAATTTTATTTAGAAAGGTCATTATATATATAATGTTGGATTACTGTTTAAAACAAAATCTTTATAGCGAATTTGATATCCAATTATATTTAATTTCATCTAAATAGAAAAATCCTTATCCAATTTATGCTAAAAAATATTTTTAAATTACAACATATAAAACTGATATAGTTTTGTTGTTTCTTAGTTGCCTGAAATGAATCATGAATATAAGAGATAAAAAATAACTCATTTTATTCCTCTGAAGAAATCTCTAATCGTAATATAAAAATTTTTACCACAAAGAAAAGCTATTAATGTATTTTAAGTCACTTTTTTGGAATTTTTTGTTATACCTAGATCTCCTTTTCTGTAATCGATATGTGTGTTAAAAAATAGGTAACGAATTATTCCTACATTAAAAAGGCGTGCAGCTATAAAAAAGAAAAAATATAATCATCCAATTTTAAATAAAGGTTTAGATTTCTCAGGTCTCAAATTCATAAACATAATTTATTCACCACTATAGAGAACTTAAAAAAATCCCCTTTAATGGGATGTATAATATTACGTTGAAACAACTGCTTTACTTGTCTGTTATTTTTTCAAATACTTTATCAATTTACAAAATGTAAGAATTAAATTACTTTAAACAAAATGTTATAATCTATTTACAGTTTCGTAAAAGAATATTAAAATTAATTAAAATATAGAAAATAACTTTTAAATTTAAACAATATTGCAACTTTTAGAAATTCTAATAATTATGACCTCTCTGACACACTCCGCCATATTAAATTTTACCCTTGACAACTAATTAATTTTATTCAGCAAAATCTAACAACATTATACGTATTCATTTAATTCGCAATTTTTAATTGGTTGTTATTTTTCAAAATTTCATCGATCGACTACGACTTACACGCTCAATACAAAACTTCGAGCGCACGCTGTGTCCTGCCTGTTTCTAATTGGAAGGTGAATAGAGAGTGAGTCAGAGGCATTGTCGTGGCTCACCTGCCAGGACTTGATTGCGCATATCGATTAAATGTTTGCGCCAAAATTCACACTGATGCCGGCGCAGATTTCGGGCTTGTTCGAGTTTAGTGTTGAGAATAAAGTAACTATTCGAGGTGTCTTTCCCCGTCTCTGGTGTCTCCATATCCTCTCCTGGGAAAGGAGGACTGTTCACTGCGTACTGGATCCATTTTTGATGCTTGTCCCAAGTGTTGAATTCGCGAGGATGAAAGTTAGGATTCCTATATTAAGAAAATAGAGCGATACAAATAATTTTAACAAGCAAATTGCATTAATTGATTTTTTTTGTAATATATATGGAGATAAGTATTTAGGCTACTTAATTGATTTAGAAAATTAAATAACTATATACCACGCCCTACCTTTGATAGAACTAATGATTAGATACAATTTAGTTTGATGTGTTAAAGAATGCAAATCTTTTCATTTTACCACGCCCAAAGTCCTTTTTACTCTTTTGTCTTTGTTTGTTACGAGGAATTAAATGAGTAAGTCCGACTTTTCCTTTGAAAATATTTATCAAAAAATGTTCATTAAATATTTCTTGAATATTCTTCTAAAAAAGCATGAATACAAGAAATAGATCAAAACAGTTTCCATCGAAAGATGTTATAGATGCATTATATTGTTTTATACCATTCAATTAGCGAGATTTTTTAACTAAAAAATTCATCTGCATCTCTTTTTTTACTGTGTCTCTCTATGAACATTTTATAAAGAAAGGAGATGATTATATATAGGATCATTCTATACACAACAAGAAAATAATAGATTTCTTGTTGTTAATAGAACTTAACATCTATACATCTAACAGTTCTCTGTATAGTATAACTCGTATTGCAGTAAGTGGAAAAGTATTTTATCGTAATGATCAGAAAAGTAGTCTCCTTTATGCACCTCACAATTATCTCCAAGGCTCAAGTTGTACTCTTAGCGAGCATTTCTCTATCCAGGAATCTATTTAAATACACACGGACAAATTAAATGTTGACATTTTTCGGAAATCTATTGTATAGTAGAAATGAATGGAAGAAATTGAGAACAGGACCAATGAATTCAAAAGGACGAGCTTCTAAAATATTATTATATTTATTTATTTTATTGATGAGGAAATTAGTAATGCCATTTGATATAAAGGTGATAATTCAAATCTTTATTTCATAAATAATATTTTATTTCTATTCTCAGGTATATCAAATTGCAACATTTTAACAACAATTACACTCAAATCTCAATGATAGAATATCTCACCCAGTAAAAGCAAAGTTTGTCCAGAATCGCATCATGCGTTCACTGAGTTTTCGTTCGTCCTCCGTGTAAGAGTAGAATTTACGCTGGAACTTTTCACTGAAGGGCATTCCGAAGACATACTCGATCTCCGAACCATGCATGACGCCGGTCCATTCTGGCCATGTGATGTTTTTCGTGCGGTGCTCAAAGGAGTACATGAATACCTGAGAGGGGGCGGGTCAGAATTTAAGATTTGATGTTAGTAAACTGTTCGAAAATGTAACAGTAAATATTGATTCTGTTAATTAATATTTTTTGGTCATTCAGAAATTTCTATCAATATTATAGAAATATTTTCTATATAGCGTGTAAAATATGTAACATTTCAATACTTGCAAACATGGTTGACTAATTCAATTAAATATATATTTTGTTTTTGAATTACAATTTTCAAGAGTGTTTTTACCTAATTTGAAACCTGCAATGGTATAAACATGGTGTGTCTCAAAAGTTATCAACATTGTTAATCAAACATAATATAATCTACTTAATTAATATATAAAGTTCACAGTTAAATAAGAAAAGTTCAAAATACAACAATAAAATCAATATAATTAAAAAATTCTCTTAAAAATTTTTTTACTGCTGATATATTTTACAGTTTTAGTTAGATTCTTTCTTATAAAAATATCCCTTTAAGTTTGAAATTTGTCATCAGGAGAAACCAACCTCAGTTTACTGGTCACCCGAAAGGTATTCCTCATTCTTTAAGTTAAACATTTAGAGTCCCCGACTGCTATTGATTAATCAGGGGATATAATGAGCACATGTTTCGAAACCAATTTTCTGAGCTAAATATAATAATTATAAAGATTTATAAACTAAATTTTGATCAGACGATTACCTCAGCGTTTGAATTTTTCGCGAAAATATCAGCAAACTCAATAACCGGGCATTTGAAGTTGTAGTCTCCTGTCAGGTCATCCAGAGCATCGATCAACTCTTTGGGCGGAGCGTTGGCATTTCTGAAAACAAAACTCGGGATCTCGTATTCAAATGTCGCCGCCTGAAGTAAGAAATCCTGGAGGAAGTTTTCATCAACAAGGTACAGAGCCAGAATGTCCAACGGGTCGATCAATGCCCCATTGTAGCGGAACTGATTTGGCATCTTGAGTCCATCCTCTCCATTCATGAAATACATTCTGAGGCCGTGCATCAAGTGATACATGCCCTCATCCTTGTTGACTCCGAGAAGGATTCGGTGCTGCTTCTTCTTAGCGTCTGCTCCCACATATCGATCGAAGGCTTGACTGAGCACCTGTCGGGGAAGTTGCGGTATGAAGGATGTCTCGGCGACCGGCTTGAACGGAATGTCAAAGTAGAGGCCTCCTGAGTTGATCACGTCCATGGGGTACTTCTCAATGTACCGATTTCTTAGCTTGATCAAGCGTGACGATCGAATACCATTCTGGGCCATTTGCATGTGCCATTGGTTGACCACGAGTGTGTGTGGGTCTACACTGCGCAGGCAGTCTGCGATGTGCTTGTCCCAGTTGGGGTCCTTATCCGGGACAATGCAGCCGCTTATTTCGGCGAGATATTTGGCTTTGTTGAGGGCCGACGAAGCGCTTTCTACTGCCCACCAACAGAGGGCCGAGGCGCTCTGCATGATGGCTTGGGAAAAGAGAGTGCTCGACTTCTCTGAGAGGAGATGTAGCGAAACACTGGCGGCTCCAGAAGATCCGCCGAATAGGGTGACTCTAAATAAAACAATTTTAATTTATAAATAACACATTTTCAAAACTGTTGTATAAGAGAATGAAAATTTTAATTTTGAATCATTCAAATTTGTATGGTCTTTATAATATTTATAATATCTTTTTTATTCTAATTCCTAAAACGATTTAATTAGTTTTATTTAAATTTAATAAACAAAAAATTATAAAATTTGATTTCACAGCCTAAGGTGAATAATGATTTTTGTTATGTTTTAACTTTTCATAGAATATCTAACTTATATTAGACAAGGAATATACACATTTTTCCCTTTTAACGGTATGTCAATAAACTTTCTCTAAAAAAGGCTCCAGGTGTTCTATCGAAAAAGTTATCTAGTTGAAAATATATTTGACTAATATAAAAATATTATTATTACATTTTGGAAAAAAATAAATTCTCTTCTTAGCATGTACAACACTTTTTAAAGAGTTTCATGTTGAGAAATATTAGTTTCACATTAAGAAATTCGATGTTAGATTTATTGAAACGTTTTTTATAAGACGTTCCAAATTCTCACAAGAAACGGAATCCATCATCGGAAAAATTTCGGTGAAGAAGGTTATAATTTGTTGATAATAGCAAATCATTTTCCTTTCTAAGTATATTTGTCTAGCTTTGTTATCATCTCAAATTATATGGTCTTAGAAAAGCACTTATAAATAATAATATAGAGCTTGTATTATTTCTTATCTAATCTTTATTGTTCAGAAATTGAGTGAACTGAATCAAAAACAACGAAATCCATGGAGCAAAAAAAAGCCACCCAACCCCATTAGACTTAGCAAATAATTAAGAAAACATTTCATTATTCCTTTTTCTTTTTCTTATATGTTTATGTTTATCGATAAGAGTTTTCAAATCCATATTTTTCGGGTTGAATCGTTCTGTGGAAGAACTGAAACTCTTTTTATTAAAATTATCCCTATGAAGTACTTCGCTCGTTAATTAATAAAATTTACAATCAATTAGAATTGAAGGCAATTAAAATTAAGATTTTATCTTGATACATAACCCGCAAATCTGTTAACTTATTTAATTCGCTCAAAAAAGGGAAAAATCAAATGTGAATAAGTAGTAGGTGATGAGTGTATCCTAACCAATTCGTCTTCTGATTGGTCGAGAGATTCACGTGACCTATCTGGC
>JAUZNC010047036.1:0-11222 GCA_034780395.1 Vannuccia rotundouncinata | reverse complement strand
TTAATTTTAAGTGAACTTAGTTTGTAAAATAATAGAGCTTAGAAATACACAAGTGAAACCTGTTCGCTTCATCTAAACGGTATATCTGTATTGCGGGCATTTGTTCTTTAATATATGTTGGTATAAAGTTTTAAATTATTTTAAAAAATCGAAAGACGCAACTAAAGAATTTGACAATTATTTACTTATTACGCAATAAACAATGTATTACTAAAATGATGCTAAATTATAGCAAGTTAGGAGAGTAACAACAATTTGAAATAATCAAATTCTCATATATAAATAATGTTTTGTGAATAACTAATTAATCGGAAATGAACTATTCAGACTTATACAAGGATTCTTGTCGAACTGAAAACACACACTAGAAAAGAAGAAAGAAACGTGAAGGGTGTCTGAAGTATTCAAAATAATATAAAAGTGATTGTTTGGGAAAAACTACGATTTTGATACCGATATTGTTATTGTTATGAATGTTGACAGGAATTTGTATTATATTACAGTACACGAAACTGTGTTCTTTCTTAGGATTTATAATCCTTAAATTATTTATGTTCAACTCTTTTGTTACAGTTTCATTAACTGTTAGTTATATTTATTTTTGATATCAGTTTTCCGATTAAATGGTCAAATAGCGCATAGAAAAAAACCTAAATAACTAAAAATTAAACGAATTTGTTTAATAATGAGAATTCCACAGTGAATAGGAAATATATACATGTTGGTTTATATAATCATATCTAGAAAGTCATTTTTTAAAGAATAAAAACAAGTATAAGCTCATTCATTTCTTCACAAAGCTAATTTCTAATTATATATGGAACTTAAAATTATCTGTAATCCAATTATATTATCCAAAGATTTCTGTTTGATCTTTTGAAATATTTTATATAATGAGAATTCTTTGAGATTGACTCAATAGATCTTTTAAAAAACAGATAATATTCCATTTCATACGATCTGAATATTTGAAATTTTGCAAAGTTTCTTGACATCCAAATAATAATACAAACTATTTATAATTATAATTACACGAAAAAAAATTTAAAAAAATATATTTTCACTTTTTCATTGTTACTTATATGCGATTTTACCAATTAATATTACAAACAATAACGATAACACGTCACGACTATTTATAATTATAATTACACAGAAGAAAAATAAATTTAAAAAATATATTTTCGATGTTGTAATTTTTAGATTATCTTCTTCAATTTTAAAAAGACAACACTTTTTATATTTTCTTTCTTTCTTTCTTTTTTATATACAACTTTTCCATTTCCCTCATCTCAAATAATGATAGATAATGACAATGTGTTATAAAAATGGACAATTTTTGACAATTATTTTCAGAATGGCACTGGGGTGACTTCATGTGTCGAACAGTTCCCTACCTACAAGGAACAACAGTATGTGCTTCAGTGTTCACTCTATCCGTCGTAGCCTTTGATAGGTAATTATAAATTATTTAATAGTTTACAATCTGTTCTACATTATTTGTAGTTTATCTATAGACCAAGAGGTTATTGTAGAACATTTTAACTGGGAAAGTATAAGTAAGTAGTATGTGATGGGTAACTCTAACTTATGACTCATCACCACCACCCCACATTCTCCAGCCAAAATATATTTATTAGAATTTGACTTCTACATCTGAAAATAAAAAGAAAACTAATTTTGTGCACTCCCCTCCACTCCCCCCCCCCCCACCTTCTGTTTTTCTTACTCAAAACTCAACAAACAAAAATTATACCAATTAATTATAATCGAGAAAATAGAATTCACGAGCTCTCTAACGGTCGTACACTTGTTGTTATTTCATTGCTGTGATCATTCCTATTTCATTATTATTCTCAAGAAAATTTTATTTATCTCAACAAAGTTAGTTTTACTTTTAGTTTTATTTAAAAGACATTTACAAACATTTTAAAATTTCAAATTAAGTCAACTTTATTAGAAGGTTTAGGAGCCACTTTCAATTTCTATTAATTAATAATTCTATTAATATTTCTAAATTAATAGAATTCAGGCAGACCATTATAAACTCATATATCATAACATCGAACGCTAATATTATTTTTATAGAATTTTAAGGACTTTTAGAAAAAGAAAAATTTTGTCAAAATTTTCTGAAATATGTTAAAATGTACAAAATATTTCAAAATTTTGGAAAATCTGTTAAATATATTTAAAGTAATAATTTATAGATTTTAAAGGATATTTAGGAACTTTTAAGGGTATGTATATTGGAACTTTTAAGGATATTTAAAGAATCTAGCAATGATAAAATTCGGTAAAATATGTTAAAATGTGGTAAATATTAATAAAATTTGTTTAAATATATGCTAAATGTAGACATTTAGGAACTTTTAAGGATATTTAATGATTTTTAGCAAAGCTAAAATTTTTGAAAGTGTACTTATAATTATAAATTTGGAAATGTTTGAAATCCCAACATTTTAAAATACTACTAATTAATTAAAAGTAGTTTGCTCCCAAAAAAATCATCGCAACAATTAATCAAGTTTTTAATAAAAAAATTGAATTCTGCATATGTTATATTGTAACTAAAAAAACTTTAAATTATCCAAATCGGTTACTTTATTGCAAAAAATAAAAAATATTTGTTAAAATCAATAAGTGCATGTAAGATATCCATAACTTCATTTAATCAATTTGATAAATAATCTAATCAAATTCTTCTCCATATGCTATATAGTAGTTTTAGCTATTAAAATTATTGAAATCCGTCACCGTTTGAAATTTTAGTGATGGTGTATTTAATAAGTTTTATAAATTATATATTAATTAAAAATTAAAACATCCAATATTGGTTAAAAATTAAAATTCATGAATAATTCAAAATTTTTTTGCCCGGTAATACTGTCGGTAGAATATGGTAGAATGAAATAGTATAAGTATTTTTTTATTAACAGAAATTTTGGCGTTACTCATAACCTCCTCATAAATATGACTGATATTTAAATGTAACTTCTAATTATGTTTTTAAATAGATAAGTAATGACTAAAAATGTTTGCAAATGTTTTTAAATTAAAATAAATACACAACTTACTTTGTTAAAATGAATACAATTTTCTTGAGAATAATACTGAAATAGAGATCACAGAAATGAAATAACAGCAAGTGTACGACTGTTAGAGAGCTCGTGAATAAAATATGTTAGTAACACACCTCGATTATTCTATTTGCTCGATTATAATTAATTGGTATAACTTTTATTTTGTTGAGTTATGAGTTAAAAATACAGAAAGTGGAAGGTTGGGCAGGGGGGAAGCGGTCAAAAAATGTTTTATTATAATTTTTAGATGTAGAAGTCAAATTTTGGCTTAGGAAGGTTGGGTGGGGGATCATGAGCTAGAGTACCTATTCCATACTACTTAGGTAAATTATTATATCTAAAAAATAAAGAAAGATCGTTTTCAAGTAAATTCAGATATTTCTATTTTTTTAGTTCTGGATAAATAATTTATTTGATCTAATTTTGTAAATAAAATTAGTTTCAAAAAATTTTTTTCTAAATATAAAAAAATATTTATTGTAATATTTTATATTTTTCCTTAGGTACGCATTATTTAGGTTACCTAGAAACCTTTTTAATGAAATAATTTTGATATATGAAACAAAATTAGTAAAATATAATTCGGTAAAATTTATAATTTTTATTCTGAAAATTTAAATTAAGATTTTTCTGATACCAATAGTTGAACATTATATTATTCTAATTTGAAATATCTAATTAAAAAAATCATTAACACTATTCATTAATTATTAAGCACATTAGATATTAGTAGGTCTTAACTTATTAAATAAATTGTCATTATTTAAAATAATATATACACCGAATAGAGTTTGATAAAGTTTCCTTAATTTAAATATTGTTTGTATATTTGTAAAACTTAATTTTTTTATTTTAGAAAACCTTTATTTAAAATTGAACTATTTCATTTTTTATTAATTAAGGAGCAGTGAGATATCAATGATTAATAAAATAATTCCTATCTGTATAATTAATTTCAGATAACTTTGGAATTAATCAAATAGGTATTGTTACTTGAGGAAATTAAATTATTTCATCGTTGATATATAAAGAAAAGTTATAATTATAACAAAACGTCCCATTATTAATTTTCAGTTTTAGTTGATTATTGTTTATAGTTCTAAAACGTGACAGATATTTTTTAAAAGTGAATTAAATATTTTTTGTACTTATTTAGCTAATAATTGTGACATATGATGCATTTCTTGATAACAACAAGTAATGCCTGTATATCTTTTTCGACAAATACTTGATTATTAGATATGTTTCTTTTAGTCGTCTGCTCTTGCTGAAGTAAGTAAAGTGGAAAAGATTTAGTCGGTAGAGAATGAGTTTGGTACATAAAATGTAATTAATGTAATTAAGTAAATTAACATTTACATAATCATAAGTATAATGAACAAGATATGGAAATATTAATTTTGCACAAGTATGAGTCAAAATCACATTTTATTGATTGAAAAATCTAAATTATTAAAACAAATTCCGAGCTTTCGCGAACAACTCACATATTCAGGGTATATTTTTAATTGAGCATAAGTGGTTTTGACTCCCTGTATAAATAATGAGTCTAATATCATAAATATATCATTGTCTAATTATCTTTGGGGTTATTGTTGATTTCTCTTTAGATTAACTTGTGTCAAAACCCGGATCCATAAATAGAGACTGTTTTCTCCACATACAGTTGTAAATCGAGGTAGTGTTGCAGCAAATTAGTAAATAATGTTTGATCTTTGTGCTGCTTATTTCCAGATATTTAGCCATCTGTCATCCTCTGAAGCGATTCTTCAACCTCCGTCGAGCCAAGGTCTGCATCTTTACAATTTGGGTAGTATCTCCGTTGATCCTGAGTCCCTGGGCCATCTTCTACAAACTCGAGGTTGTTTACAACCAGACAGTTTGCTTGGAACACTGGCCGAGTGTGATGATGCGTAATGCTTATTTCCTGGGCGTCATATGTGTCATTCTCTACGCACTTCCGCTCTTTTTCATCACGGTGTTTTATTCAGCAATAGCTTACCGAATGTGGTACCGCCTTCGGACAACTGAAGGTCGTGGCAAATGTAAAACTGATAAAATACTCCAATCGACTGGTGGAATCGATAAGTCCAAATCAATCAAGATTGTGAAAATGTTAGCTATTGTTGTCGGACTATTTGCACTCTCATGGCTTCCTATTTATTGCATATTTAATATTATATACCTTGCAAAACTTGACCCAACATCCATAAAATTTATTCTGGACTATTTAGTGCCTATAAGTCAACTGCTAGGAGCCTCAAATTCCTGTGTCAATCCCTGGATATACTGTCTCTATTCAAAGAACTATCGAGACAGTTTTAAAACCATTCTCCTTTGCCGGCGAAGTCTTAGCAGCGGGGACCCTAGAGAGTTACGATCTCAACCCCCTAAGGTAATCAAGTGTAACCGTTTTAATGGTTACCGTCAAAACAATCAAGATTTGTCCAATAATCACATTGAAGAATCCCAAACCCTTCAATGTAGTACTTTGAACCCCCCTGAAATTACAATTTACAAAGAGAGCAGTGTTTGATAGTTAACTTATAAATATATTTTATCCAATGATATTATTTTCTTTACATAAGATACGTTTGATTCCTTGGAGGAACATATCTACTTTTATGGGGGTAGGGGGGAGGCGGGTCAGTAGAAAAATCAATATGCAAAGACGCTATAAAGAGTTTTTTAAAGAATGAATATTATCTATTTTCTTTCGAATATCACAGACGCTGATAACAATTTTGTTAGGAGCGATTATTCCCCCAACCACAAAATAAATTTGACATTATTTTCACGGTCTAAAAATATTTGTATGAAGCAAGCACGAGAGAGTTCGATATAAGAATGATCTATGTTTATTAGATTGGAAATATCCCTGGTAAATACAATGACATTTTCTTGAAAAACAAACTATACCACCAACCAACCAATAATACGTTTCGTCACACGATTCATTTTCCCTCAATGATATTAAAATGTAATGATATATAATATTGTGTCATACATGATCATGTTGTTCATATAGTAAACATTTTTTGTATTTTTCTGAAACTCTGTATTTTATTATTAATGGATATTTTGTAAATTAATTTCGTTAAATTTGAAATTATATATGTTGTATTTTGTCAACTGGTCGCTACCTCCCAATGTATTATTTGTATACTGAGATGTATCTAATGTATAACTTTAAACCTTCTGATCATTGAGATAAATTACCAATTATATCATGTGAACATTGAAATTACTTCTACTTCTACTTAACCTAATTCACAATTTTATTTATAAATTGTAAAAAAGTAATCACACAATATAATAGAAAGGCAGATTAAAATTTTATAAACTACAGTATAATTTTTAAAACTTCAATAACTGCAAAGAAAAAACAAACAAATATTCTCGAATTATTATTTAGTTTTGTACGTACAAATGAATTTCATTTCTTAGGATGGGTTACATAGAGATTGCTAACTATAAAATGTTAATAAAAACATTAACATTTTTGTAGAAAGAAAACATGTAGGCATAATCAAGACATGAGAAAATTATTTTTAAATTATATTATAGAAGAACCAAATTAATATTACAACATACAAAAAACAAATACACACATTTATTTATTATTATAAATATTATAGTCTAAATTGAATATACAATATACGATTCATCATGGTTTTAATTAGAAGGAAGTCTTAGAAATAATAATAAATGTGTTTTGTTGTAGTTTATTATACTTTGTTTTATGTGCAGTATAAATTTTAAAGAAATCTGTGTGTAACAATAATTAATTAAACATTCCGTAACAATTTTTGTATATGAATAACTATTCAAAAATTAAATGAGTGAAAATAATTAAAAAGAATACAATTGATCTCTTTTTCGATTTTTTTTTAGTTTATTCAGATTTCTAAATTTAGTCAGATTGTCTGCCAACTTTGATGAACTGTCGTTTCCTTTTTCACTTTAGCTGTCTTCGTGCTTTTTTTCTTTGTGAATTTAATAATTTAATTAACTCGTCATTCCGAGAATAACTTAATTGCCTAAATTGCACAACTGTGGAAATAATTTATGTCTAATTTTCATTAAACCCATTTTTAGTTACCTATAATATAGTAAAACATAATAATGAAATGAAAATAAAATAAAATAAAATAAACAAAAATTAAAATTTTGTAACTAAAAATATGTTATTATTATAAAAAAATATTGTTTTAATATTTCTCTATTGACAATTTTAACTGTACAAAAGCAGTAAACAATTGGGTTAGTATAAGTCTAAACAAAAATGTTCAGAAGGTATGACGTTATCAAAATTATTTATGGACACGAGAATAATACGAAAATAAAATCTTCTATAATTTATATTTTAATTAGACACTTGAGTAAATAAAAAGATAATAATTAAAATAAAATCATTGTCAAGAATCGAAATTCATGTATTAAACTAATTAATTCTATAAATAATCAGAACATTTTCTGCAATGGAAAATTAATTTGTTTGTTTTAGGAATATACCGAGCAGATTAAGGTGATGCGATAGTTTATTTCCATTTGGATTATTCGAGGTTAGGGTTAGGTTATTTATCGCAGTTACGATAAAATATATTCAGTAAAATTTAACATGATGAAAAATGAAATAGTTGAAAAAACTTTATATCCTCATATTTATTAAAAATTTAACAAAAACATGTTTCTAAAAAACTACTTTTAAGAAACATATTTCGAAAGATTCGTCTTCATACTCAAAAAATGTCATTTAACTTTGGCAATGAGAGAAAGTCTCTATTAAAATGTTTCTATTAAAAAATCCCCCTGAAAAATATGATATAGGTAAAGAAATATTTTAAAATTTGTCCATTTTATAGTACTAATTTAAAATTTAAAAATAAGATTGAAAACACATTGGAAAGAAAAACAATGAATTAATCATTAAGATTGTTTTATTCTTTGTTACAAGCATTCTTTCGAGCTTATAAATAATTTCATTCATATTATTATTAAGGTGTTCAGAAATCAGAATTCTTCTCATTAATTTGATTCAATATACATTGAAATAATTCCTATTTATTATTTTTTATCTACGCCATAGATTTCTTATAAACCTGTATAAAGTTTTTTATAGACAAATTTAATGTTTTGGTTCTTGCATTTTTAATCGAAAGATATCTATAATTTAAAGTGGTATTTAATATAAAATGTATTATTGAAATGGCGGAATACTTCAGAGAAAAAGGAATCAAAAGAACAATTTATGATATATAGGCTGTCTTGGAAAAAATGCGCGATTATATGGTTCTCAAATATTAATTTAAAATAAACGGACGACAGCTATGCATTGGAAGGTCTAAGTCTGCTGCCTGAACTCAATGTGAAGAAGCTATATACAACATTAGTTGAAGAAGATTCTTAGTAGTAAGGAAGGTGGATCTCCACGACACACAAATTCTCGATTTTGATTGGTCAAAAAATTTATTATTTATTTACTAAATTGTGATTGGCACGGGAACACCCCCCCCCCTCCTCTCCACCCCGCCTAGTTAAACTTTTTTCAAATGAGAATCGAGTATGAAGCTATATAAGGAGGTGTCTAAGTCGCGGTTTTCATTCACATTTCTTACGAGCTCTGCATAGCTCTGAACTGAGACATCGCGACTACCTGCACCTTCAGTTCCAGTTGACTTCAACTTGGAGGAATTTCTTATTGCACTTATCCCAATTGAGACATCGCAAATACCTGCAACCTCAGTTAAGAATATATGAATATATCTGAAGCCTCTCCAAGCCCGGATCACATTTATGCAGTCTGGTTGGTGGAGACGGCCAGAGACTCGTTGGATTCTGGAACTGCGGCATCGCGACTACCTGCCCCGCCAGTTCCAGTTGAGTTCGACTTGGAGGAATTTCTCATCGCACCTATTCCAACAACGACTACTCTACGCTCATCAACCCCTGCCGTCTTACCAGAAGGACAAGCCTCTCTGAACGCATCATCTACCTCAGCCTCCACATCATCATCATCTATCTCCTCCTCATCCTCCAATAATGTCTATAAACGGGAGTTCAAGTGTGGGCAATGCTCGCAAATATTCCGAGATTATTCTGATCTTAATACTCATCGACGGACCTGCTTCCAAGAAACCTTACATGTAATGGAGTATCATAACGAAGTGGTACATCGCTTCCAGAATCGCTCAGCTATGGAAAGTGCTGGACCTTACATTTGATTTGAGACTACAGTTACCCCTATTCAACCTCTCGAGTTCCTATCATCCATCCGAGAGGACATCCAACGTACCGTATTAACTCTAGTCAATGCATGTATCATGTATCGAATGCAAGGTTCAGCCTGTTCTCGCCCTGAGGATTCTTCAGATTGATCCCAACTCCGCAGATATTCTTCGCTCTGAGAAGCAAATCTTTTCACTTCAGGCCATGGTTGTGTTGAGTGACACGTTCTTCGACGATGTAATCGCCGGACTCTTGAGACGTGTCGAAGAATTTATTCAGAATGGCTCCAACTGTATCATAGAGACTGTGGAATGGTTCGACATGCGGATCACCCGCTATCATAACATACCTCATCGTCGCGGACGTGGAGCTGTAGAACTCCCACAGAGGCTCAACACGAAGAGGGCAGTCATTAATATGAATAATGGAGATTAGGACAACTGCTTTATGTATACAGTACTCTCCATCCTGATCTACTATAATAAAAAGAAGATGAATCTTAAACGCATCACTTCTCATTCTCAGTGGTGCGATGAGAGTTGCTATTTTTCCCCATTACTGCTGCCAATATCCCACGATTTCAGAAACTGAACACGGGAATCTTCATTAATCTGTTAGAGTAGATCGAGGAGAATGAAGACCATTCCCTACGTACTTTGGATATCCCCGACAACATGTTGACGATCCGGAACCTCGACTTGTCAACATTCTGACAGTCACTCCGAAGAAGGAAGGAAAGAAGGTTCTAGCCAAGAAAGTGTATGAGTGGAAACAGATCAACGCCCATCAACCTGTACGAATGTCGTCAACAGAGGAGTCTACTCACCGGAGGACAAGACTGTGCTACATCTGCTCAGACCGCTTCAACCCGAACAATATGTTCAGGAAGAAGTGGAAAGTACGAGAGCATGACCATCTCACCGGTAAGTTTTCATTTTCTAAATATTATTCTTTTATGAAAATTATATTAAATTATATTTTCTTTCATCTTACCAGGTGCGTATCATGATGCAGCTTGTCAGGAGTGCAACTAGAAGATGAAGCTTTGAGAAAACTTCCTCCTCGTGTTTTTTCACAATTTCCGTGGGTATGACTCGCATATCATCTGCGCAGAGGGCTTGGGCAAGGTCGGAAGATTGGATGTATCGGTTATTACCCAGACCAAGGAACGTTATATGGCGATGGATATTGTAGGAAAATTGTAAGATATATTTCCTTAATATGTTCCTATTTCATCGATTATACACCATTATAAGTAAGCAGATTTTTTGAAGCTTAATTATCTTTATTTTTGTATATTTCATTTTCATTTTCTTATATCTTTAGAAATGCTGCGTTCTCTACAGATTTCAGTCTCCCATCTCACAACTGTAAAGACTCATATATCTCAATTGAAGGCGATAGCTGGATACAATTCACTCAATGAAATAGGAAGAGTAAACTTCAATAAGGATTAAGTCAAAGATAGTTGTGGTTTTATTCTAGTCAGTAACTATTTCACTGATTCAGTAATGATTAAAAAATATTCATCTTCAGACAAAATGAGGGACGATAGCGGGTGATCCTCATATCGAACCATTCCACAGTCTCAATGATCCAGTTGGAGCCATTCTGAATAAATTCTTCGACACGTCTTAAGAGTCCGGCGATTACATTGTCGAAGAACGTGTCACTCGACACAACCATGGCTGGAAGTTAAAAGATTTGCTTCTCAGAGCGAAGAATATCTGCGGTGTTGGGATCAATCTGAAGAATTCTCAGGGCGAGAACAGTTTGAAACTTGCATTCTATGGATTCATTCAGTAGAGTTAATACGGTACGTTCGATTTCCTCTTATATATTTGACGTTTAAAATGCAGATACAATATGGTTCATAAAATATGGAAGTAGATTAAGATACATAAAAGCATA
>JAUZNC010047014.1:0-16152 GCA_034780395.1 Vannuccia rotundouncinata | reverse complement strand
AAATCAATTTATGGCAGTTGTGTAAAATCTCTTGCATCAACACATAAACCCTAAGAAGCGTATGATTACACTCCACAGGAGTGGTGAGAAATTTCATACACAACTGCTATTGCGAAACGATGGGTAAGCACCATACAACAATATATAGATGCACAACTGGGTGGTTTCTCGAGCGCGATGCAAGAGATTTTACATAACTGCCATAAATTGATTCGTAAAGACAACTGTTGGTAATAAGTATTATACTACGTAAGTAACCTTTAATAATATAGTTATTTCTGCGAAGTTATATCATAATTAGTTTCAATGAAACGTAGTTAGCTCAAATCAGTTAATAATTTCGTAAAAGCTAACATAATTTATCGTATATCTTTTCTTCTTTGTTGTATGAGCTATAATACATTATTTGCCATTTTGGCCAACAATAATATCTAACTTTTGTTGAATATGTTGTAGTATATTATTTTATTTATACGACGTTGAATGATCAACATAGGAATATGTGTACACAAGACTCTCCAGTTGTGACAGTCTTATTTAAAATACAATATAATTTTGAAATAATTCCTATTTCGAATTACCTTCAGTCTATATAAGGGAAAATTGATGATAATAACTATTAAAGAACAGAAACTACAGACCATAGAGTAATTATACATAAAGTTTCAACTCTTAATGATTATTTATGCAGTTTAATACTATTCTTCGTCTACCCATTTATGCAAACTTTATAGAAATGCAACGATTTTCCATCGAGAAAAATTTACAATGCAAGGCATAGGAAATCAATAAGAGTTGAAACTCTATGTATAATTACTCTATGTTACAGACTCTAAATTAACTTGCGCATTTTCATTTATTGATATCGTAATTATTTAGATTTTAATCATTTATATTACAGACATAATTTAATTAAGGATGACGATCTAGATAAATATGTTATTACGATAATTATATACCTATATATACACTTCATTCAGTTGATTATTGACTAAAAAGTCAAGGAATTTTTCAACTTATTATAAATTTTAATTATCAAGTTACCTGTTCAGATGAGTGACTGTCTATGAGTAGGTACACCAAATTTAATTTCTATTGTTGATAAAAGTTCTGGTTTTACCAAGAAACTAGAGAAGGAATATAAGTTTAACCTTTTTATCCTAAACGTTTCATTTTAAGTATAATTATTTAATATACAAATTGACTCATCAATTAATATGAACCCACTCCTCTATATAATAATCGTCTATTTTTCAAAATATTTATATTGTTTAAATGACAACCTTAAAACCATTGTTGCTATGTTAAATTGATGTCCATAACAAAATTTCATCAAAATCTGATGAAGTTTAAGGGTCTCTATGACCGCTAAAAAAATAATAAATAGAATCAGAATAATAACAAGATGAATAATAACGCAATTCTGAGATATAATTATTAATTAATAAAGATGTGAATAATATCTAGAGAATTTAGGAAATCGGTAAATTTTGTTTTACTCATTCAAATATTATTATTCCTTAGCAATAAAACATCCGCCAATTTAATTTAAATATCAACAATATTTATTTTGAATTTTATAAATGATTTTTTGACGGAAAATGTAAATAATCTTATTGAATGTATTTTTAATGTTTTCAAGTCATAGTTTGAAATTTTTTATTATCGGTAAATTTAATAGAAAATATTTATTTAATATAATGTGCATTATAAAATTTGAAATGACCATAAAAATATGAATACTGATTCACCATACTGACTATATCTTATAGGCTTGTGTGTTATAGATACAGTTTGCTTTAAACTTATAAATACATAAAAATATATTATTGTTATTTACTGTATGTATAAATAATTCATATGTTTGATTTCCTAAATAACAAAGTTGCTTTTACCATGGACAGTCTTGGTCAATTTAAAAATCTATTTTCCTGGTGGCCTGGACTAGTCTAAGCAAAAATTATAACTCATATTTTTTTTTAAATTAAAAAAAATATTATTATATTTTGTAAATACATTCTTCCCTTTTACTGTTTTAAAATATTTACAGTTTTAATACCCTTACATAAAATTATATTATTTATATTTTAATTATTTTATTTTGATATATACTCTTAATATTAAGTTAATTTTAATAATTTAGTTTTATTCATAA
Organism: Vannuccia rotundouncinata; assembly: GCA_034780395.1. Lineage (NCBI taxonomy): Eukaryota > Metazoa > Platyhelminthes > Proseriata > Coelogynoporidae > Vannuccia > Vannuccia rotundouncinata. The sequence continues at coordinate 13,997 of JAUZNC010047014.1, read as the reverse complement.
CTGTTACATAATTGTAATCTATTTAAAATGAATTTTCCAAAAAATTGAGTTGTGAATATGGATCTGGTGTCCTCAGCATCCAGGTAAATAGCCTTTTTAATTTAATTGACTTAAACAATAGTCACTACCTTTAAATAATATAAAAATGTAATTTTTATAAAATGATTTCAAAGATAAAAACTATTTTAAATACATAATTTAGAATTTGAATTTTAAAAAATAAGTATAATGAAAATATTGTAATTACATAAATAATTATCCAATATATTTTTAATATAGTTATTGTCTAAAATAGTTAAAGATACTATAACCATACTTAAAATCCATATAAATATTGATGCAATGACTGTATCCATATCCACTTTATTTCTAAAAGATAAGGCAATATATAATTATAAGTTTAGTTCTCAGTGTTTTTTTCTAAAATATTTTAATGACATAGTACTCTAAATTTTCCAGTTAAATAAAATAAAAACTTTTATTATGTAGAAATACTCACCTGTATTTATTAATTTGGATCTTTATACCATAAACAAAATATAATAAAATGCTTTACCTCTTGCTATATGGTGTGATTTGATATAATGCTATGTAAGGAGTTGCAATCTGACAGACAGCAATTTTAATAAATTAGTGGAGACATCCAAGGAATGTACAGTGAAAAAGAAAAACAATGCAAGTATTAGACAAAATACTCAATATTGCTGCTCTTAACTCGCAGGTAATTTGTGTGCCATATTAGACACTGCTTATTCCCATTGATCAAGAAATCAGGCTAAAAATTCTTCCTGTCTCAGTTGGCAAAAAAACTGAATGAAAAGATATTAAATTAAATATCAACACCCAGTTACCTAAAAGAGAATGTTCTTTGATGTCTATTGGAGTTTGGCTTTGAAAGACCACCACCTCCACCAGTGCCTGCTCCAAATCAATGAATTCAATTGTCTGCTTTCTATGTCCAAGACATATAAGCTCAACTGAAAGAGCAGATAAATATGTTCCACATGCCACCAGACCATATGTGGTGAACACAGTTAGATCAATAGCTTGTGACAAAAATAGCTAGGTACTATCACTAATTATACATATTTATACATATATACACTAAGTGCTATATTTTTATATGACATTTACTAAATACCTATGTACATCATACCTATATACACACATGTTTTTTATTAATACCCATATAAAATTTCTTCTGTTGGACTCATACTTTTGATTTTAGGGCTTCTTGTAGTTATGTATATATGTGGGAATCAGTAATATAATTTTTAAAATACCTCTAATACACTTGTAGCTTAGTTCTCCCAAAATGAATATTTTTTACATCATTATCATTTTTGTAAATCAAAAAAATATTTAAAATGTGGTCTGCAAGACCATATCATGGTACAGCACATGTTAATATTATATTAAATATATTAAAAATAATTGTCTAAAATTTATAAATTTCAGGTGAAACTCTCTACCAATACTAAAAAAATAAATCATTTCATTTTAAAGATTTTATTCTGCACAGAAAATATTCAACTTAAGATATAAAATCTAAAATACAAGGTTCCCAGCAATAAAATATGAAATTTTAGAAATTCATTCAATAAAAATGTGTATTACAAATTGCCCTGGAAATTCACAAAATTATTAGATCTTATATAGGTGATAACTTTAATGATTGGTTCACAGAATGCACTAAAGAAAACAAACTCACAAGATATTCACACTCTAACGATTTTTAAAATCCAGTTTTAATATAATATGTTGCAATTTTGTTGTATAATTTAAAAAAATTAATAAAAGATAATTATATATATATATATATATATATAACTACTTAACTCGTTTTCAGATACTGAATCATGGAGAATGTGAAGTCCATTGAATCATATATTTACTCAGAAGTTGATACATTTACAACCATTCATGAAAAGGTAAAAGAAAATGCGCATTTCATTTCATTTATTTAGAAGTAAATAAATTTTGAATTAACAGAATATTACTGAAAACTTTTTATAATTAAAGTATTAACTTTGTTTCATCAATACAAAACATTTAATATATCGCGAAAATTACAGAGTAAATTGTTTTTTATTTCAAAAATTTAGAATATAAAAAAATGTATAAAATAATATAAATAGTTTCAATTGCGAAAACAGAATCAAAACTATTGGTAACAAAGTAACAATCAATATTGTTTATTTATTAGTGGTTGTCATAACTTTTGTAATTAATTTACTAAACATTTATTGTCTGTATAGAAAACTAGAAATTTTGGATAATTTTGATATTGGATATCATTTATTGCAGACATTAATTTATTAAAATTGTATTAAGAAATTATCAAAATGTTCGCTAACCAATTTTAAAAACACACTCTTTAACTTTCTATAAAAAAATAATATAAATGTTTTCAAATTTGTGGTTTTTCCTCTATCGTCAAATTTAAGAAAACTTCCATTGGCGATAGATTGGGCAGTCATACGGATCATGCAATGTGGCAGGATGACATTAATGATTACTATTTGCTAAAGTATTTTCAATCGGTGAGTTTTAAGAGATAGATTTAAATTGATTAATGTCTTTTAGTTATCAGTTATTAGCTATGTTTAATGATTTATGATATAATGACTACATGCACATCTAAAATTCAGAAAATTTTTATTTATAAAATATATCTCATGTACTCTGTCATTTTTCAATGCTTTGTTAATTATAATTTATATATTACTTGCTGGTTTTAATTAATTTAAAAATTCTAGAGAAATGTATAGTGCGAATATTATAAAGAATTGCAAATATATTAAAGATTTCAAACAGGCGAAAAAAATGTGTTTATGTTTATTTGAAAAAACACTTCCGAGAAAATTTTTGTAATTTTGTTATTCTAATCTGTGTGATGTATTTTTCGATTCTAATTAACTTTTAGATTGACCTAAACAAATTTTCTGTGATGAATCTTTCAAACAGCCGATTTGTCACTGACAGAGGGATCAGTTGGATTGCAGAGAAACTTTCCACGTGTAAAAATCTAACCGAGGTAAGTTTTTCGGTTCCATTTTAAAATTTAACTATAATAACCATTTTTAAATCATATAGGAGCTTTAAATGTTGATTCTAGTAATTCTTTCATAACATTGTCTTGAAGAAAACAATGAAATATTTGTGAAATTCATTGTTGGCGATGAATTGCCTCACTCGACGAATACCATCCTCGTCGGACGATTTCGTTCCTGATTAGAGGATGATATTCGTCGCTAACATCAGCATTGAACACAAATGTAATCATCACCACGACATTTGAATTAATCTTCTCTACTGGACTCCTTAATTTCAGATTTGTTTCAATGGATGCCCTCTCATAACCGAAGACAGCCTAAACACAGTCCTAGAAAGTTGTCCGAAAGCCTTAATTTCTATAAAATACAGCGGAGTATCGCTTCTTCCAAATTCATATAAAACGATTTATCCCAATCTCACTGTACAGAAAAACGTTGTTTCAACTTACAAAGAAAATGGTAGAGTATTAATTCCTTTACTAAAATGTTCTTTTAAACTATTTGTCAATTTATAATAATTCCAAAATCAGTTCTGTTTAAATTCAATATACATATTTCAAAAAATGGTAATGTCTATCAGAATAAAAAAGCTTTATATAATTATTTTTAATATGCTTTGGAGATAGAAACCCAACCGCTATGTTTTGTTTGTTATAGAGGTTTTGACTCCACTTGGCTCATCGATAATAATCTGGCCTCAGAAAGGACTTTCTTTTGATACTGTATCGGTGCTTAAGAGGGGAAAAGTGGAAGCTGTAAATCATCGCGGTTTAAAGTACGACAAGGATTGGCAACTTAAAGAGAACTCAACGGAGGTTTCCCTGAATGCAGTTCATATCAGCGGAGACGAAGTGAGTCTTACGTAGTTCTTGTGTTATTGATACTGAGAACCTCTATGCCCGATATATTATCCGCATTATTAAAGACAGCGAATGAGACAAGGTTTCATAAAAACAGTCTTAATATTAGCTATAATATCGATTGTTGTTTTAATTCACTCGATTTCTTGTTTATAATAATAATTTATTTTAGAATTATATAGAACTTTATAAAAGCAAAAATTGACTGATAACAACAGTAGATGTTTATTGGTCATAGTTAGTCTGTACACATATTGAATGTACGTGTCTGTACACATATTTAATGTACGTGTTTTGTACACATATTCGCATGTTCGCGTTTCTGTACACAAAATTATATGTGCGTGTGATTAACATTTTTTCAGAGTCCAATTCAGCACATGCTTCCAGACAGAATATGTCAGGTTTTAATTCCAGTAAACGACGACCCCAAACAAGCGGTTGATCATGTTGTGAAAACCGTCAAGTACTTTGTCTCCAAGGTAATCACTTATTGAGTAAACTAAAAGAAGCGAATATTTGATAAAACACATTAATTTGGTCAATTTTGGACATTTGATTCAATTGTTTTTTTTTTAAATTAATTTAAATGATTTTTTAGGAAAAACGAAATCACATCTATGTAAACCATGACATCAAAAAGGAGGAAATGCCCCCCGGAGTGGAAAGTCTTCCCCCCTTGCCTCATGTTGATCGACCTCCTCCAACTGTGAGATTCCCGGCGGCCCCTTCAAAGAAAAGGGCATCATTGGTCCCAACCAAGAATTCGAGGAAAAAGAAGGGGTCTAAAATGATGAAATCATCCGAGGATTTTGAAAGTGACGAGGAATCTCAACTTGCCTTCGTGATTGATCCGCAGATTAAAATGTATTTCAAAGTGTCGATTGAAGTTTTCTTTTGATTTATGTTATTTACAAAAGAATCATAATATTTGTAGAGAGGCCGAAAAAGAGGTGTCAACAGAAGCTGGTAAGGGACGAAATATTATTGCAAAAGAAGGCTGGATGTAAGTTATTTTATTTAAATTATTTAAACACGTATTCGGTTCTGATTTGATTCGTTTTATTTCAGTGTTCAACGGTTTCTTCAATGTCCTGCCTATTGGACATCCGACACCCCTTTCTCCATTGTCAATTCAGTCTTCACTTGCGTAATCAAACAAGAAAATTTGTGCAAGTCTCGATTTGAAATTAAATTACTCCCAAAAGATGCGGATCCAGAAAGCCATGCCGTTGGGGTCACTGTAGATTTTCAATCCAGGTATACTGATACAGTATCATACCTATTGGTTTATTTTTGACTGTTAATGCTGCACTAATATTTTTAGATTCCCGATTTAAAAATATTTTGCAGTGGTAAATGAATTTTGTCACAGCAAAAACATGGATATCATGGAAAATTGTTTGCAATATTATGTGTACATGGAATTTATCTATTTGAAATGATAATTTATTTATGAAAGAATTGAATTATTTTCATATTTAATATTTTAATATCTACTTTTTATTTATTTCATTTTTCAATACAGTCAATATAATTAATTCCTTTTCATCCAAAGAAATGTGTTTAGTGATGGAGTTGTGGCGAATTTTGAAATTCATGATGAAGCAGAGCAGCCACAAATGCAAATGCAACAACGAACAAAAATGGCGCCACCCGAAATGCAAATGCAACAAAAAACAAAAATGGCGCCACCAATGGTGATGCAAATGCAAAATACAACGAACATGGCGCCACTATTACCTTCCGATGATTTGCTGTCTTCCCAAAAATCTTCATATGAAGTTTCCCTAATTCTTCGAGGTCGAGAACACGAAAGTTATGAAAAAAATGGGAAATTTAAAGAAGACTCCAAGCTTCAAGCCATGCTTATCATTGACAGCGAAACTGTAAGTTGTTCCTCTTTACTGGCAAGGTATATGATTGACTAATTGCATGAAAAATTACAAATCATTGATAAATACAACACAAAATATCAAATGATTATTTTCACTAAATTTGAAAAGCGTCCCTTTTCAATAGTGGTTCATTTATGTTTCCACTGAACGCAGCGAAGGGTACATTAATTAAAGAGTGTTAAAAAGTCCTTTCCCAATATGTGAACATATTTTTTTGTGACAACATACAACATCTAAATATGACGAAATACTAGCAATTAAATACGTTTTAATTTTGTTCCTTTTTACCATTGGATGTCTGGCTTTTATAGCAAACTCTACGGTTTACTAGAAATTCTTTTGCATTTTTATTGATTAGTTTTAAATGATTTTCAAAGTTTATACTAGTCAACTATAATTAAAATAATGAAGCGAACAATACATTTATAGATATTAATTTTTTGCATGAACTAAAAAATCACGAGCAGTGTAGTGAAAAGTTCACCACAAACTGAAAAGTAAAATGTTATAAAAAAAATTTTCAATACATGATGCTTTAAAAATTATGAACTATATAGTGATCTGTGATCTGTATTCATTTTTATTCATTTGAAGTCGTATCCAACTAAATAGTTTATAAGAAATAGTTGATACAATAATTTGAAGTTTTTAAAAGTTCTAACTATTATTTTGTTTTGAAAATCGGTATTCTATAAATTATAATTGTTACTCTGTATGAATTGGTTGAAATATTTGATAGTAAGAATTACAATTTTTAAAAGGTTGACATTTTATTATAACCGAAAGATTGAATTTATCGTGCACCGAAATAAATGATCATTTACTCAAGGTTGATATGTAATACTTAATGCAGAAATTTATTATGCCGAAGAAAATGTTTAAGTCATTGATTTTTCTCTTTCATCTTCAACAAAAGCATTACAAATACCCTTGTTTCGATTTTAATTCAGAAACATTCCTGTATTTAATTCAGAGTAAAATAAAAAGTTACATGCAAAAGCCATCCACTTTTCTGTGATAATTTGATAATCAAACTTAATTCTTGTATAGGTAAAAGTATGAAGCCCAATAATCGTTTATAATATTTTTTAAACATCTAACCATTTATGGTTATATGTAGACTATAACCAACATTCTTTCAAATAAATCTTTCTTCTTGTGATTTTATCAAAGTCTTCACTTGAAAAATCTCTTTTTATTGTCAGCATCAGAGTTACTAAGTGACTATATTTATCGATAGTGATTATCTCACAGTCACATTTGAATATTTTTTCAGGTATGGAGTAAGGTTATTACTGCCCCGAAAAATGACATGTACCCTTGCATTTATATGGGAGATCAAGAGACTGAAAATCGGGGAGTCTTTGTTTACGAAGAAGTTCAAAAGAAAAAGAGTCCAAAAGAAAAGGTGAGTTGAGAACCTGCGCGTGTGTTTCGAAAGTAGTTTTGTTCAGTGTTCAGTGAAGACGGGGAATATCTTTACTATTTGCAGAGTGATCCTTCATTCAAGACTGGTGTGAATTTTGTTGTGGCTTGTTCAGGCGACAATAACAGCAAAGTAGTCGAACAGGTTACTGATCTTGACTTTGAAAAACTATTTGAGGACGAAATAAATGAGCTGGAATCTATGGAAGACGCGATGACTGAGTATGTTGTCATTTCATACGTAATTGGAAATTAATATAAATTATTTAATTTAGTAAATAGAAGTTAATAACAGTGACATTTAATGTTGATTAATCCAGGTAATTTGTATTTCAGGAGGAAAATGACAGTTCTGAGTCATAAAGACATGCAACGTCTAGCAGACATTCACCAAATGGCAGATAATTTAAAAGCGTTTGGTAAAGAATACAAAAAGCGAATATTCGCCTGTTGCATCGACTTGAAAGATTTCAAGGTTTGTTTAAAATGTATCTATTTATAGATTATGTAAAACTTTATTGATCTAAGTCGATCTATATGGATTTTACAATTTTCCTGCAAATATCTGCAATACCTTTTTTTTCTCCTCCCTTCAGAATTCTGACATTGAAAAGGCAATCGTGAGGAATGTTCAAGATGAGATGAAACATCGTCCGCATCTTTACCACGAATCGGAGTTTATCAAGAACATGGGAGAAGTGATGAAAGACTGTTCCGACCAACTTATCATCCCCGTTGCTAGTCTGAAGAAAAAGAATTTGACTGCTTTGCTAAATCGATTGCATGATTTGGTGAGTTGCTACGTCTCTACAAAATGAGAGATTCTCCCTCTTTGCAAGAAGTCATATTCGAATATTTGATTATGCAATCCTCATGTTCAGTGTTCCGTGATATATCTGCGGGAAGAAAGATGTGTTATCGCGGATCCGGAGCGCTTCTTCCACCTACTGGAGACTGTTATCTTATCCGCGGGACACCAAGCCAGCGGTAACATCGTGGGTCTGGATCCTGGGACACCAGTCTGGTCGAATAAGGCACTTCAGGAGGTCTTCCAACAAACGAAAGTTCAAGAAACTGAGGTAATACATTGATTGGTTATGTTATAAAAATTAACAAAAATTACCACCAATCAATAATATCTAATCTACTCTTTCTTAAATCAAACGATACGTCATTCTTTTGTTCGTCTGTTCAATTAGAAATTTGCCTACCGCCTAACTTAATGATTTGCAAACGTCTTCAAATTTAAAGCTTACATTGAACACCTAACAACATTATATCATTATCTTGGAGCATGTTTTGATCAAAACAATTTTGTTTATGGAAGTAAACAATAAATGTAATGTCAAGTTGCAAACACTCTATGATTATTATTAATTTATTATTGTAGAAAGAATTATTGACTCAAGTACTTCAGAACATGGGCGCCCTGATTCTTCTGCCGTATATCAGGTTTGATACGTCGGACGAGCACTTCGTCTACACAAACACCTTCGTCTCCAAACACACCTTCCATGATTTGGTAAAATCAATCTTTATGCCTTCAATTTCACACTTAAGGAGTTTTATTTGACTTACAAAACAATCATAGATTGATGGATACTTTCTTTATAACGGAATTTGTATAAAGTTTTATGTTAAAAAGTTTTTCCGTCATCATGGTAACTGAAAAACATTCTTTTACAGAATTTAATTTATCGCTGCATAAACGCTTTGATACTTCAATGTTAAATAATTAAAAACATTTTATTTTACAATATATTAACTAATTGTTGCATATTTTCATTTTAGTTCAATACAATAATTGTTATTATTATGTATATAATTGATAAAAGAAAATGGAATATTAGCTTTCGTTCTCGATCTAATAGCAAAATAAGCATCTGTTTGATCAACTTCCTCCTTCAGGAACAATATGCAGCCTCACGGGACAAAGATGATCTCCTCTCAGCCAATCGTAATTATCGCATTATGAGCGCTGATTCAGTGTGTATTTATCCGGCCCTGGTAGCGAGAACTGCCCGAATTGGACGCATTCAAATGCTCACCGATTCCGGATTCCTGGCACATGTGGGCGCTGCTGAAGTTCTTATAACGGCTGGTCTGTGAATCACTTTATTAGTTGCTTCTCTCGTGTTATACTAAACTGTCATGTCCTTCACTGTTACAGACAGCCAGACTATTGAAATCGACGTCTATTGCCGGCATCAAAAACCTCCAGCTTCCATTCTCGAAAACACCAAACAGACTATTCCCAGGAATCAGCTGATTTATCTCTGGGCTATTCTTCATCTCTATTCGGATGTTCTCGACTTCTTATTGGTTAAAAATCACGTGATCGCTGAAGTGACCAGCTGTGTAGAAACTGAACAGCTGAACCACTCTGTTTGTTACCAGCACAAGTAAGTCTGATAATATTAAGTTGAAAATATCCCCTCAGAAGTTCAACATTAACTATATTTCCTAGTGGTTTAATTGTAAATAGACTGTTTATCATAAGAGATACTCTTATGATAGTCCACCAATAAGTCGTTTGGTTTAGCTGAAGGAAATTTAGGTTCGTGTAATTAATTTGTGTGATTAAAAGTAATTTTGTATTTATAATGATAAAAGTCTAAGTACGGAAAGTCAGCTTGGGTCGAATAAAAGTTCAGATTTTTTTTAGAATAGACTGTATTAAGTTTCATTTAAATAATCTCTAAACGTAACAATTTAACAACTCGTTTTATGAAAAAATATTTTATTATTTAATATTTGATCAATAATAATCATAAAATTATATCTAACCGAAAATTTTTCAACCTACGGTTGTTAGCTCAATGTTTAAGAACTTAATGAGTGCAACCTACACACCGTAAGTATTATAGGATAAGCACAAGCTAGGCATTTTTGACATAATAATTTTATATGCGTTGGATAGCGCCGTCGCAACTCTATCAGTATTCTAAATTTCTCGTTGATATCTTTTATAGATCTTTAGTTATAGACTTTTTGCCATTTTGGCTAATAATACATAATTAAAACAACCACAGTAAATTAGAATTTATTAAGAAATGATACCTATAAGTGGATTTGATCTACTCAAATGCATCTAATTGTTCTCCTGGATGGTGCATATGTATCCTGAATGTTCCAGCTGGACTGTGACTTCCTCTGAGACATCCACCCCAGCTCTCACAGTCTGCACCCTTTGTGGAAACTGCACCGGCCACCTCGGCATCAACTGCCCCTACAATGGAATACAAGGTCCCACGACTGGGGTGTGCCTCTGTGAGACCAGTAGAACAGGGTGCGCCACGTGCGGTCTTTGTCGAGATTGCGCTCACGTTTTCTGGGTGAGGGATTAATTCTTCAAAATGAAAGATATATTTTACATACTTTTAATGTATCTTATAATTGTTATAAAACCTACATCCTTTTCCAGTCGGTACATTGTGCCTTAGAGCCCAATCTTATTACCACTCTGGTGAAAGCTGAAAATATTGATCTGTTCGGTAAAGAGGTGACCCTGATTGGACCAGCTGTGCCGCTACAGCCGGCCTTAAAACCGGAAATTATCGTTCATGCCATAAATACGAGCAACCTCTGTCTTATGCTTTATGAGTATGTTGTGGAAATAAAATTGACTGGACGCTGTTTTACTCTTCTCTAATTGTAACTTTTATTGTAAATTAAAGCCCTGCTACTCGGAATAGCATTATGTTGTTTCCTAAACTGGTGAATGAAATGGCCAATTACCACTCACAGTATCAGTCTCATCCAGACTCCAATGAAATTTGTCATATCCGTCTGTCCGATTTCCCGGGTTCCAATCCAGAACACGCGGAACAGATTAACACTATGATGGCCCTTCGCTACCCCTACCAAGCCTGTAGACACATGCACATCCACCAGTCCCTGGCTGTGTTAACGTTAGTTTCCTCTCGGATTTCTCTGTGATTATATAAAGTTTTATCTACAGTTAATTGTTTTTCCAACTTCCAGATACGACCTGACTCAAAATCCATCAGCTGTGCCTGTCGGTATCTTTATCGGTAAATATCCTATTTCAAAGGAAAGATCTTCTTTCAAAATACGTGAGTTTCTCGATTTCTAAGATCATGCTACATTATATTTCTCGTATTATATTCATATAATCATATCAGTTTTTTAAATATTAAATGTTACAATTTTGAAAGCTTTATTTTGTTATAAGCGGTCGTTGAATTTTTGACTGTTGCGTTGCGCATGTAGGTGTTCTTTATCCTGGAAAAAAAGGGACTATCGCGATTGGATTTGTCCCCAAAAACTATCCAGGTGATGCTCAACCAGGTTGGGGCATGGGGTCAATCGGTTTTCATGCGGATGATGGAGGGTGAGAGTTACCTTTATAAAACAAAGAATGAAATAATCGTCATCATATTCTTGAAAATTATTAATTCAGTTAAATGAAACCAGCTTTTATTGAGTTTATTCTTTGATTGTTTTATCGAATATTCAATCCAAAGAGCTGAAACTTGTTCCAACAAGATTAAGTATCACAATATAATATATTTCCTTCAGGTTATTCGAGGGTTCAGGTAGTAAATCCACGAAATTGACTACATGGAGCCAAGTTGGAGCGGAGGTGGAGCTTAGAGTGCTCTATAAAGAAGGCGAACTCAAGCAGACAGTGCAGATTTATCTCAATAACAAACTCCTTCATAGTACGGAAATTGACACCAACGTGCACCCAGCTGTTGCTATGCATTCTGTGCAGGAGCAGGTTCAATTGGTCAATCCAGAAGTTTGGCAGGATGAGTCTGAAAAAGTGATTTTTACATATTTTAAATAAATTATTTACTGTAGTAAATATTAAAACTATACTATTATTATATCTTTATTTGAATATATATTTTTGATTATATATTTAAACAATTTATTTTTCGTCAGAAATAAGTACAAAAATTGAAAATAACTATTTAGAATAAATGTTTGAAATTTAAAATTTTTGATTTTATGCTTCAGTGTAGTATTTGTACACGTTAACCACAGTAAATATATATAAAATCAACATATAGATTCATAATTTTTCTTATATTTTTAATAGCAACTTGAAGATTTGGAGACATTTGAAGACTCGCATATGAAAATGTCAATAAAGTAAGTGATCATATAGTTCAGAGATGATATTATGATATGCTCTGTAACTTAAAATTACAAGCTACAAACAAAAAACTACTTCCTAAATTCTACAAACTACATACTAAAAATTATATTTTACAAACAAGAACTACTTACTAAAAACTACAATTAAAAACTATATTCTGCAAATAACGAAATACTTTTTACAAAGTACATACTACAGACTAAATACTAAAAACTACATAACATTCTCCAAACAACAAACAAAATTTACAATCTACATACTTCAATTAAAAACTACAAACCACAATAAAAACTACAAACTACAATTAAAAACTACAAACTACAATTATATACGACAAACTACAATTATATTCGACAAAATTCAATTATATACGACAAACTACAATTATATACGACAAACTACAATTATATTCGACAAAATTCAATTTTATACGACAAACTACATTTATATACGACAAACTACAATTATATACGACAAACTACAATTATATACGACAAACTACATTTATATACGACAAACTACAATTATATACGACAAACTACAATTATATATGACAAACTACAATTATATACGACAAACTACAATTATATACGACAAAATACAATTTTATACGACAAACTACAATTTTATACGACAAACTACAATTTTATACGACAAACTACAATTTTATACGACAAAATACAATTTTATACGACAAACTACAATTTTATACGACAAAATACAATTTTATACGACAAACTACAATTATATACTACAAACTACAATTTTATACGACAAACTACAATTTTATACGAAAAACTACAATTATATTCGACAAACTACAATTTTATACGACAAACTACAATTATATTCGACAAACTACAATTTTATACGACAAACTACAATTTTATACGACAAACTACAATTATTTTATACGACAAACTACAATTTTATACGACAAACTACAATTATATACGACAAACTACAATTTAATACGACAAACTACAATTATATTCGACAAACTACAATTATATTCGACAAACTACAATTTTATACGACAAACTACAATTATATACGACAAAATACAATTATATTCGACAAACTACAATTTTATACGACAAACTACAATTATATACGACAAAATACAATTTTATACGACAAACTACAATTATATACGACAAACTACAATTATATTCGACAAACTACAATTTTATACGACAAACTACAATTTTATTCGACAAACTACAATTTTATACGACAAACTACAATTTTATACGACAAACTACAATTATATACGACAAACTACAATTATACACGACAAACTACAATTTTATACGACAAACTACAATTTTATACGACAAACTACAATTTTATACGACAAACTACATACCCCTTTTTTAATTCCGAAAAAAAATGTTATTGTTGCATTAGATTTTCCTGAAGGACCTTTTATTTCTTAAAATTTTATCATCTACTTCACATGCTCGGCCATACCTGTTTTGAGTGTTTTTTTATGATTTACAAAGAAGTTACATCACTACCAAACACAAGTACAATTATCCTTGCATTAACGGGTTCTGAGTGATATGATTTATATTCAAGGCACATTACCAAACACAAATAGACTTACAATTATTTTTCCGTAACGTAT
>JAUZNC010046992.1:0-11498 GCA_034780395.1 Vannuccia rotundouncinata | reverse complement strand
TACTTATCTCTTCTCTACACATACCTATCTCTTCTCTACACATACCTATTTCTTCGAGTTCTTGTCTCTTCTTGACAGCCCAACTGTTGTGCGCATTCTTGGCCAACTTCTCTCCCATGTCCAGCATCTCCCGGGTAACGTTGACTCCACGCAGGTCCTTGGGGCTGGGGGTGTATCCATGAGGCGAATCAAGCTGAAAATAACAAAAAGGTTTCAACTTGTTCACTTGAGAAGGATGTTATTATTGACTAGACAATCTAACACTCACGAGAATAGTGGCTCTTCGTCTTGAATCGGATTGGAAGCCTTCTTGTGACTGTCGAGCGGCGTCATCCCCTTCAACCGACCATCCCCATCCCAACATAGCCTTCATAGCCTCCAAGACTGGGTCAGTGTACTTCTGCTGGTCCTGTACACAAACAGACAAAGAATAACGACTATTAGAGGTAACTCAGTTAAACATATCAGATCTCTGGACTCACGTTATTGCTGAGCATGTGGAAGGGTTTCAGGTTGGGGTGTGTTTTTCTGCTTTCATCTAGAGTGGGTCCATGGGTCCAGCCCTGCTCGATAAGTTCCAGGGCCCAGCTGTCGTGGTAGTGTTCTGCAAAGTGTTCCACAATCCCGGACAGGGTACTGGGCAGTTTGACTCTGCGGACGTCCACAGGATTGGGCAGGAAGTTGCCCTCCGCGTCCTCATCTTCCAGGCCGGATGCACGAAGTTCCTGAAGGCGTGAGTCTTCTTCGGTGATCTGTAAGACGGAGCGGAGAATTAGATAAGTCAAATGTGGGGCGGATAACTCTCAAAGAGTTGGTGTCTCACTTCTGGCAGCGGTGACGTCATGGAATGGAGTTGGTCCACAGCTCCCATCCCTCCTCCTGCTCCAGAGAGAATTCCACCAGGGGTATAACCGGGTGTTCGTGACCCGCCCATCAGAGTGCCGCCGCTTATTGACCCGCCAGCCCCACCGCCGAAGGTGGAGATATTATCAGGAAAGAAATCGGGGGCTCCCGGGCTGCCCGGAGCAAATGCGGACCCTGTTGATGGCATGGCCATTTCGTGACTTCCGCTTGAGCCTACATTGTAAGAGAAATTATTGCTTTGTAATGCCTGACTAAAAGAGTGTCGATGACAAAACGAACTACTTTAAAAATGTGCTGACAAAATAGAATGATCACATTAAGAAAATTAATTATAAGAGAATGTTAACAAATTATTCGAAATATATTTATCGACTTGAGATTCATGAGTTACTCCTATTGACAATAAAATATAAAAGTTACCTATTGGTGCTTGAGGCAGCGGGTGTGATTGTGTAGGTGGTGTCTTCTTGTGGATTGGCTGTGAGAAGGTGTAGTCAGGTGAGAGAGCACAGCCAATGGCGGACAAGCACGGCAGCGCTATCGAAAAGAGTTCGGGATCGTAGGCTCGCTGTGCCAGATTGTCAAAGATACGTGTAAAGAGAAGGCTGGTGAGGTGGCGTTCTTCCTCTGTTGCTACGCCCACCCCGGGCCATCCCCCAGCGCTGTAGTAGCGACCACACCGTCGGTAAAAGATTGTCAGAAGCCGCAAGGGTACAACAGACTACAACAGGAAAATGTACACGAGATTAAACTTTAAGAGTCAAAGGGAGATTGAAGACTCACTTCTGGCGATAAGGAGGGAACGTCAACGACCAGCTTCTTGAGCAGTTTGGTCATCATAGCCGGCTGTAGTTCGTAGGTGAGTGCAACCAAAAATTCCGACACGATTTCCAGTTGATTCTTGGTGAGAGAACGACATCTCGACAGGCGGTACGTCGTGTGCAACAGTGCATCCAGAATACCAGCAGCGCTTTCGGTTTCCGAAAGAAAGTGGGCATGTTTTGTAAGCAGTGGGAAGACAGAGCTTCCCAAGTAGCGGTTAAGTGCCAGAGCCATGTCTGACTCGCCGGAAGGGCCCTGTAGGGATAGAGATAACAATGCACATACCATTGGGTCAAGAGTGATCATTGACTGTTGAATACTTACAGCGTCCAATACAGTTGCAGCCCGCAAATCAGGCAGAAAAGCATTCTCCAGCAGGCGCAGAAATGTTGGCGCATCTTCTATACCATAGACCCGCTCCAGAAACTGAACAACCGCGGCTTTGTGTTCGGGCAACAGCCCTGGCGGTAGCCCCGCTTTGTCAGTCCAGATCTCGGCGCCTTCTGCGTTGGTAGTTAGCTCCATTTGAGGAGCGGGAAGGATGAACCGGAGCGCCAACACCCCCTCTAGATCCGTCATGCTCACCAAAGAGCGAAGGATGGCCCGAACTCGAACACTGTCACTCTTTGTCGTCTCCTGGTCAGGGGCGCTACGGCCGAGCAGATCCACCAGAACTGAGTAAAAGTTGAGGACAGCTGCACCAAGATCGACGTAGTCTTCATCCTCCTCCGACTGTCCAAATAATGATTATGGACAGAGTTAAATCAATTCAATGTGAATAAATATGCATGATTCTTACAGGAAGAGCGGTGAAATCATAAGGTGATTCAGCAAAGAGATTGGCATCCTCATAATCAGCCAGAATGATTGGCAAGGTTTTGTCCTGCTCTTCTTCACGCTCCATGGATATCTTGGTGAGTTTGATCTGGGCAGACATGACTATTCCTTCCTTCATGGCTTTAAGAAGACCACCACCCCCCTGAGTGCCTCCCCGAAGCGCCGGACCCAAACATTCTGGTCGTCGGATCAACAGACGAACAACAAGGTTGGCGTTTTCTTCAACACTTTCCCCTGAAAAAAAGAGAATAAGGTTAGAAGTGGAGACGTGAGTCTGGCTTCAGACCCACAATACGAACCATTAACCCAGACTGTGAACCGGAGAAAGTCAAGGAACCGTTCGCCTTCAACAGGATCCCAGCCAATATCGGGATACCCTTTGACTAGCAGCTCGGCATTGGACTGTACCCCACATCTGGAGAGGTAAGTAGCCACCTTTTCTAGCTGGCTCTCTCGAAGAGCCAAAGCCAGTTCGTTGTTGTCCATGAGCGAGGAGTATGCCACGTCCAGGGGGCAGGTGCCCCGAAGACTGGGCCGGGCTGAATCAGAAGCAATACAAATGCATTAATGATTATTAAAGCAATGAAGACTCGAGGGATGGCTCAAGATTTACCCAGAAGCATGGAGGAATTCTCCAACATGTAGCTCAGATGTTCGAACATTGCCTTCTGATTCTGACGGCTGGTTCGACAAAAGTAACAAAGGAATCGACAGCACTGCACCACCATCTCAGTAGGACCTTCTGATCTTTTCTTCTCTTCCGCTCCGGCAACATCTCCTGCTGTACTAGGCCCTCCACCGGGCATCTCCTCCATCAGTGTCGGCATGGCCCCTCCACTTTCCATAGAACTGCCCATCACTCCTCCAGCACCACCAGCATCGCCCATAGTTTGGTTGTGATTGGCTCCGTGACCAGCTCCCGCGCTGGCACAAGGCGCTTCTAAGTTGGCCTTAGTTAGAGTGTGCACCATCAACTGCATAACTGTCTCGTGGACAGCAAGACAGCGAGTGAGGTTAGGGTGCTGAAAGAACACCTTGTTGTTCATGATGTCCCTGAAAGACCAAGAGAGATTCTACCAGATAAAATATTAACAAAAAGCAAATAGGTCGATAGCGACAACATACCAGAGACAGCCTTTGAGTAGAACCTCCTCAGCAGACCCCACTTGAACACCGAGGAGACATCGAACACGTCCCAGTGACCTCAACAACTGTCTGACGTCTTCATGGGATTTGTAGCTGATGACATAGGTCTTCTCCATGGCTGCTTGAAGCTGATAAAGAAGAAAACAATCGATTTTAAGTGACTCATCGTAAGGACGCTTCGCTATTGGTTATAAATATTTCACCTCGCCCAGAGCATTGTACTGTCGATGCAGCAGCAGGAACATTTCACGAATCAGGGTGATATTTTCGATGAAATGTGATTTAGACCAGCCAATAACGGTTTCCGTAATGAGGACACTGAGCGACTCTGGATTTGAAACAGAATTAAAATATTACTATAAAGAAGTGGTAATAATGATTTCAATTAGTAAGTAGAAAAGCGTAGTAATCACTCAGGATATGTTGAACACATCAAAAACAAGTCTATTATACTGTCGGCTTTTCAAAATATTTATTAAAAGTTAATCTTCTAACGAAATGATCCAGTATGAAAAAAACAAACGTTTATAATTGGTTAATCAGGGGGTATTTTCTATATAACTACAATAATTTCGTATAGAAAGGTTCACTAGTCTAGTTTTTATGTAATCTAAATAAGAGTGTTTATAATTTAATCAATGATAAATATCTAATTATGACGTCTTTATTAATAATTTGAAAGGAAGATATTTGTAAATTTGTGTTATTTGAAATTTTTGGGTGAGTAATGAAACATGACGTCGTAATTAAACATTTAGAAACCAAACTCACTAGGAGCAGACTCATCTAGAAATTGAACAAAAATGAATTATAACATTTCATTATTAGATATGTATTTCGTTTAAAAATCTAAGAATGTAGACTATCATACTGCTGACGGAAGCTCCTCCAGCAGAATCCAGCGCTCCGTCGTTCGACCCTCCAACCCCTCCGCCCATAATCTGAAGCAGAGCCGCAACAAAACGAGGTGGATTCCCGCCGTGTTCTGGGTTGCCAATATTGACCGGTACCAGCGCGCCTGCATGGGCAGCAGCCCTCTTAGCAGCAGCTGCTGCCTCCAATTCAGCCTCTTCATCAAACTCGGGGGGTTCAACACAACAACTATCCATCAGGTAACGGTGGAAACTCTTGATGATTTTCTAGAGAAAGGAAAGAAAGTCAAATGAATATTCTAAACTTGAAATAATGAATTTAAAACCGCAGATAGATGAATACTTACGGCAATATTTAAGCGCTGAACATCCTCCCGATCATCTAGGTCGAATTGCTTAACTTGTAGAACAGATCGCATCTGTTCCTCGGGAGGACAGCGAAATTCGCGGGTTTTCTTGGCGGCAACTGACGAAGGTAGATTGGACTGTTTGATTTCCAGGTAGCGCCGAAGTTGATCCTGGTTACAAAGTAGAGCTAATGATTATAGGAACTGAAAAATTGTGTCATTTGTAAGAAAACTCACATTTTGTGCTTCTGATACAAAATCATTAGAGAAATGAATAATGCCCTCGATTCGATTTCTAAGTTGCAGGTCACAAAGATGGCTCAACAAGTGACACAGTTCTAACCTGACAGTTTCCGCAAGGGGCATCTCCAATAATCCTTCGTAAAGAGTTGGAACTGTTGAAGATAAAAAGTAGGTGGGTGATTTATAAAATTAAAAAAAGAGTCTCATTTTTTGGGGGGGAGTTGTGCTAAACTTACGGGCTACAGTGGGAGCAGTTTTAAAGTTTTTCGGGTCAAGAATTACGAGCAATTGAGCCGATTCTTCGATATTGAACATTCCCATGACTAACAGGTTGTCTATGATTCGCAACAGAGGTCTGAAAAAAGAAGATGATAAAATGGACGTTGATGAGATGATAACAAAAAGTTGTTTGGAATATTTAGCTTTTTTGTTATATTCCTATGTATAAATGTGAAGCATTGATTTCAAGTCCATTGGAGGCCATTCTCTAACTTTATACCGTTTTTCTATATAAGCGATAGATGAAGTCATCAATTTTGTCCCTTATAAAAATTTTATAGGCTACTCGTTTTTGATTACCTACTCGTGATGGCGTCTACCTCTATTAGTAATTATAAACGAAAAATGTAGTTTTTTGTTAAAAGAATATCATTTAACCAGATCAAATCTTATACGGTGAAGTGAGTGTATTTGAATTTTAAATTTCCACGTGCTACATAGAAATTAGAAACCCCATTCTAGAAGCTATAGAAGCCATACAAATTGAATCGGAAAAATAATTTTCTCCCTATAGCGTCTAATTTGGGAAACCCAGCAGTACGAATAATACATACATTTATTTAAAATTATCAAAAGGTGCATCATTATGGGAATTTATACAATCATCTTTAAATTTACAGAATAATGAAAATGCGAGCGCCATTTTTTTTACAAGAACGGTGTGCTGTAGGTATTTATAATTCTACATGAACATTTAATTAGATTGCATTGAAAATTTAAAATGTCCCATTAAAGATGTAGAGGATCAATGGACGGTGGAGATGGAAAATTATGCAGAATTTTATTTAACATTATCTGGAAGTGATGGCAGTTAGGACAAAGATACATCGTCATGTTTAAGTTCAACTTAAACGTGACGATGTATCTTTTTCCTTCAATCGATTTAAAAATAAATTAATTGAATAATTAATGACTAAACAAATTTATAATTAAAATAGAGTATTGTATTTAAGCGGTAACATTATATTTTCAATGTTTTGGTCTTTATCTATGTCATAAATGTAATATATTTATGAAGACGAAACGTTTGTAAATTAAATGTTTTGTTGTATCTTAGCAGTTAATTTTACTGTTTTTAAATTATATTTTTTATTTTATTATATAATATAATTAAAAACAAATTGAATTTATCTTGATAAAGATTATATCTTGGAAAGTAACCTTATCTACTTACAAGAAGAACTGTGGAAATAGGTAATGGGGGGATTGAATGTCTACTACTATTTTCAAACTCTTGGATTAAACTGAATTATATGCATTGAAATGTGAGTGAAAGGCAAAAATTACATTATTGTGACATAACAAAAAATAAGAATTCTTTATACAAATAGTAAAATCAAAATAATAGAATGATGGATAATGCCAATTAGACATCAATGTCAAAACTGCTGTAAGAGTATAAGTATTATGTACCTACAACAGTCAGACATTGTTAACAGTAGCTAAAGTAATTTAAACATTAAAGAGGCATATGTTCAGTTAGTTTACTTAAATTAAATAAAAAGTTTAAAAAAAATTAAAATTTTGAATGAATGTGCTTTCCGTAAAATCTCATGTTCCAATAATATTATTATAGATAGAATTATCCATAATTAGAGGACCAGCAGTTTTGGATATTGATAATACATGGAGAAAGCAGGTAGACATAACTAGTATGCTTTAAAACTAAGGGATAACAGCAGGAACAGGGTATTAGTTCATGATTATTGTGGAGCATGACAAAGCTATAACCAATATGTTTTGAACATGGAAAGCTTTAAGGAAATGGCATGGAAACCTGAAAATGTAGAATTAAGGATAGTATTGAATATCAAATGGATAAAAATAAAATGTTATTATTTTTAGCAAATGGATGTCTATAACATATTTATTTCAATAGTTAGTAAGTATAACATAATTATTAATATTTCATGATAAATGTACATACTTTTTAGTTATTCATTGCAACTTAAATGTTTTAAATTTATTTAATTTTATTTAAACATTCTTTAATATTCAAATTTTTTTATGAAATATTCCAATGACATAAATACATATTATTTTCAAAATTAGACAAAGTAATCATTGCAACTTTCTAAACTAACAACCAGTCAACAGTTTGGAATTGTTGCACCTATCCAAACTAAGCACCAATTTATATTTTCCACAGCTCAAGCAATTTCTGGAATGGGTAAGTATTTGGAAAAACTAGTTTTTTAATTGCTATTAAATAGCATTATTTAGGTACAATTAAACTAATTTTAAATTAATTCATCATTTATGATTATTTCATACTTTTTTATGTTTTTTCAATGAAAAACATTACCCCACTATTTCATAATTCTGATAAAAATTACATTATCAATGTATTACAACCACAAGGTCAGTTTGATTCTATTTTTATATTAAAATTTATCTTTGTTCAATTATACCTCATCTCATTAAGTTTTCTTTTTTTTAATGCATTTGTGCATTTCAAAGCTAATTTATATATAAATTAGTGAGTTGATTAGTAACTCATATAATATTAAAAATAGAAAGTACATTTATCATTAATTATTAATAATTAGGTTGTAGTATTACTAACTATTGAATACTATAACATGTTTTAGACATCCATTTGATAAAACTATTAACATCTTATTTTTCTCTATTTAATATCCAATACTAGTTAGAAAAATTTTCATTCCATTTAAGTAAGTATAGCTAAACCTAATTTTAGTGTTATCTTATTTAAAAATGTATAATGGAAGATGTTTAATTTATTTTAAAATCCAGTATTCTATAAAACTATTAAAAAATAATTTTAGGAAACCTAATGTTAAACATGTAAAATATCTTCAATTACGAGATATAGAGTAAACGTAAAATATCAGGTCCTCATCAGGTACATTGAAAGAAATACGGAAAAAATCAGAACTTTAATGTCTACACATTGAGTGTAGCCTATAGTAGACACAGAGTTGTGTATATGCGAAAACCAGAAAAAAGAAAACGACATCTCCTTAATATGAAAGTGAAATTAAGTTATAGCCTATGCTGTTTCTGAATAAACAAATAATTAAATAGTTAATAACATACGTAAACAAAGAAAGGACAATATCAATACGATTTACTACAATTATTAATATATAAATTTGACTATTTAATTATAACTATTTACAACTAATAACTATTTAAAAAATATTATATTATTTAACAATAATTAGTATTATAATTGTACTATTGTAATTATGAAAAAATAGCCCAATATAGATATAAAAGTTATTTTTTTGATTATATATTATAGCTATTTTGTTAGAATTTGTATCTAAATTGTGATATTGGTTAAACTAAACATGTAAAAAAGAAATATTATTTACCACTATATGGCGTAAAATTAAGTAGTCATTAAATTATTTAACGATAAAAATTGCTAAGTGTATAATATTCTACATATTTCATATTTAACTTATTGCTAATAAAGATGTGACAATGTAGCTAAATTAAACAATAGAATTATCCTTCCTAATTAATATAAAGAGAATTTTTTCAAACGGCTCTTTTATTTACGTCTCCTATGACTAACAATGTGGCCATAATAAACAAATAAACATAATAAACAAGTGGTTATAATCACGAGAGTGACATCCATACTGTGCACGCAGAAAAAAAATGCTGGAAAACGACACATATAGCCAGGTTTATGTTCACTGCCTCGAGCTGAACTAATGCAAGCTTTGAAGATCCTTGACTCCGAGCTCATTTCCAGGTAATGTTGTTGATTTCTGCAGAATTTCAATTTACACTATGTACATTGATGATCTGGATTTTGGACTGCCTAATCCTGTTGAAGACAGTAATGAATCAAATTTACTGCTCGACATATAAAAATTAGCTCAAAATTATGCAAGTAAATGTGAAGATGAATAAATGAATCCCGATTAGGCTGCATTGCTTGACATTGACTGACAATTGTTAATCTTTTTTGATCACTGTTGTACTTATATTATTATATACAAATTATTTCGATCGATATATTTTGATTTTTGTTACCGCTTAAATTATATTCTATAATAGTTTTTATCAAAGAACATATTTTTCAAGTCGTATTTACTAATAGAAGTAGAAGCCATCGTCAGTAATAAGTAATAATGATTTTAAATATACGAATTTGAAAGCAGCACAAATCTAAATATCCACCCCTAAAGCATGTATAACGCACACAATAAGTGCCTCCAATCTAAATATCCACCAAAAAGCATGTATAACGCACACATTAAGTGCCTCCAATCTAAATATCCACCCCTAAAGCATGTATAACGCACACAATAAGTGCCTCCAATCTAAATATCCACCCCTAAAGCATGTATAACGCACACAATAAGTGCCTCCAATCTAAATATCTACCCCAAAGCATGTATAACGCACACAAAAAGATATTCATTGGTGCCTCCAATCTGGTCCCTTGTGTGGGAGCCGTGTTCAACCGCTTCAGCGAGGTTCCGCATGGCGATCTTCTTGAGACGTTTCAGGGGAAATGGAGGACATTCTTCTAACCTAAGTTGACGGTCATCCCCATCTGAAGAGCTCCTGAAATGAATTGTGCAGTGGCATTAAAGGTTATTGCGAGCAGACAACTCTTCCAAGACAGCCACTCACTTGGAGGGGAAGTCGTTGACTAGCTCTGGTCGAATGGATATGTGCTCCTCGATAGCGGGAACTTTGTGGAAGTTGAAGAAGTTGTCGGTGGTCATATGCGACTCGTGGTTGGTACCGCTCACCTGCACTAGCTGCTTGCTCAGGGGAACCACAAACTCCTTTTGAGTGACGAGTTTAATGAGGGTGTGACTCTCCAGGTGCATCGAAATGAGCAGGTCGAAAAAGCCCATTCGAAGGGGCCCGGTGAGATCTTTCGGGGAGAGAAGGATAGAGAGAATTGTGCAGGTGAGAAGACAGAGGCATTTAGACATGAAGTTCTGCACTCACATTGGCTGAGAATTATGTAAATAAGCTGTTTGTCGTCCACATGAGTGGTGAGATTCTGGGCTACATTGTGGTTGCCATGACGACACACAGCGCGGTATAGCTCCAGGGTTTTCGAGTGAAATCTGTGAGTTGCAATGGCACAATAAGAACATTATTAATAAGTTAATTCATTGAGAAACTTTGTTGGAAGTTTTACTCACTTGAGTAGATCTGGATGTTCGTCTAATTCCAGAACATCCAGACATCGATCGGTTTCAGGAATATGAACTGCGAGCATTTGAACTGGATCCTCACAGAGCATACTCCATCCTCTGATTTCGCTGAGTTTAAGTGTGTGTACGCGACATTGAGTTGTTTGAACTCTGGACCAATGAGACAGCTGAAAGGAGGAAATCAATATATTTGAACTCTGTACCAATGAGACAGCTGAAAGGAGGAAATCAATATATTTGAATGTGGACCAATGAGACAGCTGAAAGGAGGAAATAAATATATTTAAATGTGGACCAATGAAACAGCTGAAAGGAAAAAATTCACGTTATCTATGAAAGCAATTTCACACCTGAAGAGCTTGAATCGCGAGTCTCGGTGGTAATTGAGGAGTAGCTAGTCGTGGTGGACGCAGCATCCCAGCGGTGACAGGCAGAGAAAACCGCGTGCGACCCAACTCAAACTGAGCGATTTCTCGAGAGGTCGGCCGAGTCAGCATGGATGGGTAGAGCCGTGTCATTGGTTCAACCTACAAATCAAGTTTACATATTACGAGAATAAGAATCCACTTGACAATGAGTGATACAGACCTGATACTTGACCGGCACTCCTCTGTTATTCAGCTCAAAGCCGAGAGTTCCTGTGGCAGAGTCCAGATAACAGCCAATCACGACCCCCTGTGACATGCGCTTACTCGTATCTTCTTGTGTGCCAAAGCGGGTCATGAGATCCCCCAAATTAACCATGTAGGTCGACCTGTCTGTTATCGTAGCCTGATAGAGAGGAAGAGAACACGTAGATATGATAGAGAGGAAGAGAACACGTAGATATGATAGAGAGGAAGAGAACACGTAGATATGATAGAGAGGAAGAGAACACGTAGATATGATGGAGAGGAAGAGAACACGTTGATATGATAGAGAGGAAGAGA